>JANHZU010002228.1:80707-113955 GCA_032468055.1 Acrochordus granulatus | reverse complement strand
TTCCCTTCCATCTCCAGATGTTGACATTCCTGGCAGAGATAAAAGTTTGGAATGCAGCAAGAGGAAGAGGCCTGTCTCAGGTTCCTTTTTTGATCCAGCAGGACACTCTGAGACCCAGCAAGAGAGTCTGGGTTGCTATATAAATGCCTCCGAAAACAAAAAGGCCTTCCTGTCAGTCAAAATGCAGGATTGGCCGACTTGAGACATCCACCTGCTTGGGCATTTCTCTTAGATCCGAGGGCTTATGGATGCCAGATGCTGTAGAGAGAATCTGACTGTGGGTGAAGGAGTCCATTGATGTTCCTGCAGCAAACCCCAAACCAGAGTCACTTGCTGGCAACCAGCCCAGAAACCAGAATTAGTCTTTACCCACCACATCATTTGCCATGTGATTTAAGGAGGTTGTCTTTCAAAACTGCTCAAGCCATGGCCAAACCTTTGCCAGCAAATTTCACTGATGCCAACCTGAAATCTTCCCAGAGGCCATAAAAAGATCTACCAGTTACCTACATGTAGAGCACCTGTATCCACAGCTTACGTTGGCCTCCTCATTCCCAAATGCTCCATGAACATGGCCAGACCTGGTTGAAGAATGGTCCCAGCAGCCAAATGCCAAGCACTGCCCTAATGAGGGGCTCCAGGAAATTCAGCCAAGAACATGCACCCTAGATGCCCGCTTACTTGCTTCACTGGCAGGACAGTCCTGGGACTTGCATTTCTGGGTGTTCTCCGGCCATGGTTCATGTTCACACAAGCTACTGTCTTCTTCTGCCTCTCCAGTTTTTGTGTTTAAGCACTTCACTTGCCTCTTCCGGATGCCCTCACCACATGTGGCTGTGCACTGCAGGAAACAAAGAGCTCTCTGAGCACTAGCCTGCCCTGTCTGAGAGCAAAGGGAGGCTTCCTCCAACTAAGAGCTAAGGGGCAACTTCATGGAAGGGGGCTTACCTGCCCCCAGGACCCCACTGTCCACTTGGTACACGGCTGGCTGTTGCAAGCTCTTGTATTGTTTGGCCGGAGGGCTGGGTCACACCTCCCCAGTCCAGGGCACGTCACCAGGCGCTCTTGCTCACCTCCTCCACACAACTCAGAGCACTGGAAAGGAGGAAAGAGGCATTCAGTGGTGCGGATCCAACTCAGAAGCAGCTGGGATAGCAGCCCCCCTTGGCGCTCGCTTCTTGCCAAGCCACCACAGGAGTCCCAGGCGGTGGAGCAAGCACAGCCAGGACCCTCCATGGGTAAACCAGCTCTGCCCTGCTGGCTTCCATTTCAGCCAAGGATAGTCTGGTACTGCAGAAGCCAGTTCTTGTGGAGCACTTGTGTCTCTTTCTTGGGCATGCTGAGCTCTGAGCCAGAAATGTAACAGGGTTATATTTTCTGTCAGAAACACCAACCGACTGGCTTGTTGCCTTCTCTTCTCTTTTAAAAGCTGCATCTTTGAGTGCTGCTGGTGCCTACCCCCAAAAGGATTTCTTGGGTCATTAAAGGAAAACTGCCCACAAACCAAGTTAGGAATTTATTCCATTTTCTAACATTCAAGGCACCTTATAAACAAAACATCATTAATATAAAATGCTCTTATAGCGAAGGCCTGGCTTTCCTTTCACCTCCAGACGTATGCACAGCTGAGCATCCATTCAGCTTTGGCTCAGCCACTTCACTCTTTCTGGAGTAACTTGTCACTGCCCTCCACTCTTCTCCAGTAACATATTGGACACCTTCTGACCTGAGGGGCTCATCTTTCAGTATATGTTTTAGCCTTTAGTTATTGTCTGTGGGGTTTTCTTGGGAAGGATACTGGAGTGGGTCACCATTTCCTTCTCCAGTGGAGTCCTATTAGCTCATTTTTCACTGGATGTCCAGGAACTCCAACATCTAGCATGGTCCTTGTTGATCTAGGCAATGACCAAGCCAGTATGGGTTTGTATAAATTATGTCTCACCATATTTTTATGGGAGGAAGGTACTCTTTGTCTGGCTCCTCTGATGAGATCCGTCCAGTATGTTTGAACCTCTGGCATAGCTCTCATCCTCCTCAGCGCACACAAGCCCCACAACCACATCAAGGTAATATGTAGGTTGAATATGCACACCAAGCAAACAGTGCTCATATGAAAAAGTCTGATCAGTGCTGGGCAGTGGCAACTGGAACCATTTGACGAATTACTTGAGACTATCTTGAAAAGTAAGATTTTATTGCTTTGTATTCTGTTTCCTTATGGTGAAATTTGGTGAAAAAAATTTGGAGTTTCAAGACTATGGAGAAAATTACTTTGAGCACTGCAAAAGTTAACAGCAAAGATTCACTCAAAGTAGCTTTTTCTCAGTCCAAATGATGTGTTTGATTCATTTATAGTCTGCAAAGGAAATGGGGAGAATGCTGTTAACTTTCCTTCAGAGTGAATCATTACCTAGCAGGACAGTAACAATGAATTAAAGCCACAAAATGCCAAACTCGACCCCTAGAGAGCATCCTAGGCAGTTCAAGACAGCCATTTACTCTTACATCTTCTGTGTGTTGGGGACAGAGCAGTGAATAAGATTTGGAGTCTTCCCCCACTACTGTTGACTTTTGGCTCACCTCTCTCCAGGCGGATATGTACCAGCTCAGACATGGCTTGGTGTGGCACGGCAACTGGGTGGGAGGCTTGTATGAGGCACTCTGGCAGTGAAAAGGTCTCAGAGGTCGCTGGCCACGAGTGTCAATGCAGTGGATGCCCCGAACTTTCACACCTCCTCCACAAGTCTTGGAGCACTGGTGACAAACCAGAGGGAGCACAGTAAGAGCAGAAAATGAGCCACATTTTCATGTACAGCAGAAAACAGCAACCTGGCTGTCTGCCTTGATGCCATGAATTCACCGATCTTGGGGTGACTGGCAAAGTCAAAGGCCAGCTGGTCCAGCCTCTCCTCAGGGCCAGATTTGCAATACAGGAAGGAAGGAGAGTAGCCCTGCAGATGACCACTCCAACTTCTCTTCAGCACTGCCTACAAAAGACTCCCCTCCTCTGGAAGCCATCTGCCTTCCACTGAACCAACTTTATCGTTAGGAAGTTTTCCAAAGTTGGTTGGAAGTTGCTTTCTTGCCATTTCCACTTACTGCTTCTGGAAATAAAACCATCTCTCATGGTTCCTATTCTAGAAATGTTTAACCAAATTTAAGCATTTGGTTCCTATCCGGAATCTCCAGTTCCTGCACATGTTCTTCAGTTCGTTAGTTAGGCCCTCATCCTGGATACAATCAAGGTTTGCCACTTTCACTAAGGAGCATCGTTGTCTAAGTCTAATTAAGAAAAAAAAAGATCAATGTACAACTAGCTCAGTTGCAAAGCCACTTCTGGCCAGAAACATTTACTAGTAGCCTGGACAATTCCCCAGATCCCCTCCCTTGCAAATGCCAGAGAATGAATCAGGGGATCCATTTGCAAAAACCTCCGCTCAGAAAACACCCTGTGTTCGCATAATTCGCCGACAGTGCTCACAAGGAGCAGAGCGTGTGTTGGGGGCAGGCAGGAGCAGGAAGGGACATCAGTGAGCCAGGAGGACTCCTGAGCTTGAGTAGATGGCTTCTCTTCATGAAATCTGCCCTTTGCACTTAAGATCAGAAGGGAAGGAGAGTTAGCTAAAACCCAAGTCAACTCATGGGTCAGCTTGGCAGAGCAGCCTAAGACAAAAGGATAAATCCACTGGATGAGACAGAGGAGAAAGATACTCGTGCGCGTAATGAATAAAAAGTCCGTTTCCACACAAGGCTTTGTTGGGATCAGGTCTGTCTACCTTACTCCATTTTCCAACATGCCACCTGGAACACGGCCTCAGATAGCATCGCCGGGCAGGAGCTGGCTTTCTAGTCGCATCACAGTCGTTCTCGTTTCCGGTGCTGCAGGACACAACCCTCCAAACCGCCCCAAGGCCACAGCTTGTAGAGCACTAGAAACGAAAGGAATCCCGTCAGACTCCCCTCTTCGAAAAGGAAGCTGTGCTGCCTCTCCCTCTGGCCTCTCTGGAAAGTGCTAAACCGGCACCTGCAGATCCCATTCCCGCCTCCTTTTCCCCTGACCTTCTAAGACTTACAGCTGGCCAGGAGAGAAGCCAACATTTGGGCTGATTTCAAAACCAAGCCCCAGAGCCAAGATAGGAGACACAGTTGTATTTCTGCATTTCCAGTTTTTTAGTCCACAAAATGAGCCACATGTCAAAACGTTAACTTGAAGTTTAAGCTTTAACTTAGCTAAAATTAGGACAAGAAGAGAGAAAAGGGAGAAGACGGGCCAGAAAAGAGAGCTGTCCACAGCAACAATACCATCGGCTTTCCTGGGAACTTACCTCGCTCCAGTTTCCAGCTTCCCAGCTGGCACTGAGAGCGGCTGTTGCAGCAGCAGCAGCAGGAGTGGCAGAGGACACCGCCTTCTCCCCCAGTCGCCGAAATTCCCCCTCCGTCAGGCCAGGCTCAGTGCCTCCTTCCCTACTAGCGGCCACCATGTGGGGAGATGGGCTTTCACTTCTGCCCCCGGAGAATCCTTGCTTCTCACTGGAAGGTACGGGCTTAGCGTTCAAATTTGTCTTAATCTCGTTATATTGCTTCTCATTAGAAGGAAGTAATGTCGAGGGAGAAAGGGTGGCAAAAGGTGAGCCCTGTTCCAGAAAGTTTGATTCAGCTGCTGTCTGTGGAGCCAGAGTGGGAGTCACCCACGACAGAAACTCAGTTGTGAGCTCCTGAGCGTTTTGGAGATGGCGCTGCGCATTTGACATACGGTCGTGTGCTGAGGCGCTGCTCATTTCTGCATCCCAAACTGAAACAGCCGAGGAGGCTTCAGCAGAAGCAGACAGATGATGGGTAAAGTAGGAAGGTGCTGCAGTTATTCTTGCAGTTTTTGTTGCAACTGTATTTACCTGGTTCTCTTGCACTGTGCAAGCAGTACCCGTATTGCCCTCACCATTGGCAAAGGCCCTGTCTCTGCTGGTCTGCCTTCTGCTGTTTTCTTCTGGCATTTTCGGCAAACCGTTATCGCTGCTATCACTGAGTTCGGGGAACTTGGAGTCCTGCATCCTTCGGTCAGGATTTTTTGTGCTGCCAAGAGCACCAAATTCACTTCTCCAATAGTTGTTCTTGGCAGAAGATGTTGTCGGAGTTAGTACACCCAAGTAAGAAGAGCTCACGGAGGAATCAGATCTTACTGCACTGCCTTCCAAAGTATTGTATGTAAAAGGAGGTTCTCGAGTAGGATGTTGGTTGCTCCCGAAAGGATGATGCTCCGCTACCAAAGTGGATGGATGACCTTCTGAAGGTGATGGCCGGAAACCTTCTCTGTTAACTGAAGCGGAAGAGCTGGTGCCAACTGCTGTGCCAACAGAGTGCTGCAAGGTGCCAACGGTGCTACTGTCCTTAACATTAACATGCTCCTTCTCGTGTTGCTGCCCAGCAGTGGGAAATGTGGTGCCCTGATTAGCCAACTTGGCTTCTGGCTCTGTGATAGGAGGAAGATCAGGAAGCGTTTCCTGAGGACTCCCCCACATCTTTTGAAGAATCTTGACCCCAAATTTCGGCTTCAGATCCTCCCTTCTATTGTTCTTTTCCTCTACCAGCTCATAAGACAGATCCTCATGAAAATTGATAAAATTGTAATCATAGTAAAAGTCATCCACAAACATATTTCCCTTTTTATGGTTGTTGGGCGGGAGAATTTCCTCTGTAATAACATTTTCAGATTTAGGAGCTGAAGGAAGTTTGGGGGCGTGATAATTGGGGATGAAATCAATTTCGTTAAACAGCTCCTGGCTTGAAGAGCCACTTCCAGACCAGTCAGGAACACTGTTCTCTATCCTATTCCAACAGGGTGAGAACAAACAGCCAACCTCAGAGGCTGGTCTTTCTGCGGGATCACACTTGGCTCTGGTCTCAGTGGGGCAGAAAATGAGGCGCCTTTGAGTTCCTTTCCCACAGGTCACTGAGCACTAGAAAGGCAAGCCAGAGGAATTCCAAAAGTGAGTGAGTGCCAGGTGAAAGTCCTTACCTCATACAGGAAAAACTGGGGAAAAACCAAGCTAGCCACCACCCTCAAGTTTCAGATCTTTTGGTTTCAGAATTAACTCTGGTTTACACAACACAAAACCTGATTGTGGATCAAGGGTCAGTAACTTAATTGAAAAGAAGTGACTAGCTAAAGACAGAATTAAGAATAGATTTGCTACCTGGAAGAAAGCAATTTGCTCTGCTGAGAGAAAACAGAGAATTTGCAAAACTTTGGCCGGCCTCAAAACAACCCACAGCTCAAAACCAGCAATTTTCACCTTATTGATCAACATTCTGCCCAAGCAGAGAAGTCAGATATCATGTCCTGTCTTAGAACGGGAGGCTCGAGGACAAAACAGTAGCAGAGGGAATGAAGAATTCTAGAAACTGGCAAAAGGGGATATTAGAAAACCCACAAAAACCCTGTCCTCCTTCCTGACACATCAAGGTTCCTATAAATTTTGCGGTGTGATTCTCTCACCTGTGACCAGTTGCCTGTGACCCACTGTGCCAGGCAGAGGACATCTCGGTTGCAAGGGGCTGTGGTCTCTGGCTTGGTGAGATGTTGGCACTTGTTGGGTTGTAGAGCCTGCTGCTCATCCAGGGCCACACTCTGAATACAGAGGACAGTCCTTTTCATCACTCCAGAGTCACCACAAGTGGCCGAACATGCCTGCCATTCGCCAGCCCACCACCTAGTGAAAATACCCAGAATGAAAGGATTAAGTCAGGAGTTCCCCAGAGCATCAATTCTGGACTCATAAAGGATCTTTTGCTGTGTCTTGAGCTGTTCCATTTTAGAAATAACATATGCAGGTGCCTGAAAGTCCCAAGTGGTGGCTTGCTGTTTGTGTGCCTGATGCCAGTTCTTTGGGTCGCTGCAGCTAGGCCCTTCATGCACAAAACATGCACTTTACCACTGAGTATGGCTTCTGGAGTCACAGAGCTCAGTGAAGTGGTGCTACAGAATGCAACCCCAGCTTATGACTGGCCCTGAATTCTGCATAATTTGCAGAGCAGAGTAGCATTCTTCTCCCAAAGAGCTATTTTTGGGCAGAGCTTTACCTTTCTAGGACAGCATCCTACCGTTTGAATGGCTTTGGTGAAAGCCCAAGAGCTGACCTGGCTGGACATGGCTCCTTGTTGCAATTCCTTCGCTTGTCATCAGGCCGACTAAGAGCATCGCAGTACCGCTCTTCCACAAAACCAGCAGCTTTCTCAAGGCAACGCACCATCTGTCTTTGGACCCCTGAGGGCAGGAGGAAAGAGTAGTTAGGGGAAGGAAAGGAAAGGATACACATTGGGCAGGGCCTATCTGGCAATGGAACAAAATCCTTTTGTGCTGTGTGTGTGGTTCCCACCTGTGAGCGAAAATCACAGAGAAAAATCTGAGTCCTCCATGACTTAGAAATTGTGATAAACTTGAAACTTAATTTTTTATTTCAATCACATCTGAACCTTAAATCGCAACTTGAAGTACCTCTTCAAGCTTTCAAAGAGAAGTGCTTTTACATCCATGCTGGATTATACACCTTTCCTCTGTAAGGTCTAAAATTCTATCTCATCCCCCCTGAACTCCTTTGCAAGTTGTTGCCTCAGTTGTCCCCTAAATAGAATATAAGGATTGATGTCTACTAGAGGATTTGCTTTCCACGTTCACTGCAAATATCCAAGAGCCTCACGCCTTCATGGAAGGGGAACAGGGGAGTGAGAGGTCCAAGACTCTTGGATGAAGAGAATGAAGGAGCCATTCAGACGGACACAATGGGGGACTGAAGTCATCAAAGGTCAGATTAAAATTACAACTAGATAAGTACAGACATAGTATGGATCAATAAATACCATCTGATTAATAAATCATATAACTTCAATTTAGTAAATTAAATTTAAATAAACCTATTACAGATAATAGACTCTTCTCATTGTTGCCTATCTCACATACTATTTTCAGCTCCAGTTCTGAGTTGACGTCCCTTCACTTAGCCTTGAATTAGTCGAAAACTGACATGAAATCAGGGGAATTAATACCAGGGAAAAGCAGTAGCTTTAGTCACAGCAAAGCATTCGTGTCCTATGAGATTTCAGTAGAGAAGATGGCAAAAGATGGGCTGGACAAAGAGACCATTGGATAGACCAAAAGCTGTTGAAAAACTGTCCCTAATACCAAGGCTCAGGTGTCTGGGTCAGGGCAGAGGGGCTTGTTAATCAGAGTAACAAAAGTTTCTCTTTAAATTCCTGTGCTGTTCCACATATTTATAAATGACTCGCGTGAAGAGTTAGAAAATACAATGATCAAACTTTGAGATTAGACAAAGAGAGAGGAGAGAGTAAAAAGGCAGCAGTATCAAGATTCATGAAGATCCTGACAAGTTGGAACACTGGAAAAAAATAGTTCCTCTGGGAAAAATGCAAAGTTCTATCATTTGAATAGGAACAATTAAAGGAACACAAATAGGATGGGATTAGGGAATCATACTTGCAAACAGTGCATCTAAAAAAGATCAGGATACCTTGACGTTGCTGGAAATTTTCAAAAAAGGTACCAAATCACAATCACAAGACTGCAAGACACGGCAACCAGTTGTAAATTCAGGCTGGCTGCAGGCATCCAAATTGCAATTACGTGACCGTGAGATGGTGTGACGGTCATAGATGTGAGTACAGATCATAGGTCACCTTTTCCATGGCTGTTGTAACTTTGAACTATTGTTAAATGAATGGTTGTAAGTGGGAAACTTTCTGTAGTCGAACATCTTCACAACTAATCAAACTGGGTTTTTTAGTCCAGCTTTACTACAAAATAAATCCATTAAATTCAAATTAGACTTATTCTCCCATAAAAGATGCAAGGGCCAGTAGTGCATCTTAGCTTTCTGAAGAGCATTTAGGATATCTCCAGCTGACACCTTTTCTTAAGCTGGTCTCCATCCAGCAGGGCTGGGTAAAGAAGCTGTTTCCCAAGCCAGACTCTGGCCGTGGCCTGCCCTGGCTGCCGCTGGGCAAGGCTTGCTGGGCTGCTGCTGCTTCTTCCCTGAATGGGAAGAATTAGCCTGGGCACCGGCTCGGCTGCCCACTGCCAGCACTTCTAGACAACTGAGCCTGCCAAACGCCGCGCCTTCCACAAATGTTCACAGGCAGCCAAAACACACACTTTCCTAGAAAGGGAGGATGTATATTGGTCCAGTGAAGAGGAAATATTCCTGGGGGTCATGATGTTGGAGACTTACTGTTGGTCCCCAGTAAGGAGACCATTAGACAAAATCTGATGCATTTTTGGCAAATCTTAGTGCTGGCAGGAAACTGAAAAATCTGCTTGACTGGCAAACTTCTTTCAGTTCAGTTCAGCTCATGAAGAGGTGCTTTGATAAGTGTTCATGATCTCACATTTGCCTGTCTTCGTCCTGCATCAAAAATATGCATTGGGCTTCCTTTCTAAGAAGAGATAAACAACTGTTCTTAATTCTGAGAAGCTACAACTACTCTGAATTGTTCTTTCAGTCTTTGCAGCTCCACTGCTGGCTTGGATGACCAAGTCTTCAGTTGAATCACTGCAGCCTCTGCTACTTCTCTCTCAGGGTCCAAGACTTGCCCTTTGATGGGAGGGGGAACACGGGGTCTTCAGTGTGCCCATGGCTAGACTGTGCCTGCTCCCTTTAACGACTGTGCATCCCTGTTGGCACTCAGCCTGCTCTCTGCACATGGGCCCAGCTCTGACGTCATGGTAGACAGTCCAGACCTTCTCCCATCTTTCCAGCTCCAGAATTGGAGGTCTTGAGGTGAGCAATACCACGAGGAGAGTGAAAGAAGTGGAACAACTGGGAGTGAATCCATCACTTATTCAGCTTCCCTCCCATGCCAACCATTCACACCATCCGTACCACTGCAGGATAAGTGTGGCACTCTGCCAGAGTACCTGCTTGAGCAATGGATTGAGCCACGCGGGCCAGCAAGCTACATGCTTCAAACGACAGCTCTCAAACAGCTCATGAGAACTCCGGTTGGGCCACAGGCCAATTCCAGCTTCATGTCGCCGAAGAGCCATCTTACCCAACCTTCAGAAATGGGTGGCCCTACAAGCCACCTCAAACGACAGTGATGACATCTTTTACTGCACCACAGAGAAGCAATGAAGAGTCATCACTGTAAGCAAAAGGTACTGCCGTGAAAGGAAGGAGAGAATCTCCAAGACATCTGGCAGGCAGAACTCGCTGCCAAGTCCCCGAGAGCACCCAAGCCTCAGGCCTTTCCCCAAATCCCTGTTTCTTGCAGCTCGGCAGAAACGCTCCACGACCCTTAAGGTCCCTCTATATGAAGCCTTCCAGCTGGTGTGAGAGACCCCTCTCACTGAGGGTGTAAGGTAAGCAGTGCTCTGCAAGATTGGACGTGGGCCTCCTGGTCCAGCAGCTTGCTCTCCCGGTGGCCAACCCATTCCCGAGGAAGCCATGAGCCTCCCGGCAGATGGCCGTCAGAGGCAGCCCCACCCAGGCTAATCGTGTCAGTCCGCAGCGCTTCCAGAATTGGGCCCAACCCTTTTGTAAAGTCAACTGAGCTGATGGGCAGGACGTCTCGTGGTAGCTAATTCCAAAATTGAATTTACACATTGTGTAAAGAAATGCTTTTGCTTGTCCTAATTCTTTCAGGATTCAATTTCATTGAATGAATTTCTAGCATTTTGGGAAGGGGAAAATAGCTTCTCCTTGTCCACTTTAAACACACCATGCATGACTATACTCACCTCAGTCAAGTCCCTTTCATTTGCCTTCTTTCTGGATTAAAAAGCCCCAAAGGTCACAACTCTTCTTAAATTTTCCAGCCCCTCAATCACCTCAGCTGTTCTGCACTGACCCTTCTCTAGCTCCACTACACCCTTTCTGAGGTGTGGTGACCAAAACTGCACACAGTATTCCAGAGGCAGTTGCGTCATCACTTTGTATCCGGGCATTTTGACACTGGCATCTCTATTTTCAGGACTGCTGGTCAGACAAAGTGCAGAGCAGGCAGTCTTTTCCTAAGGAGGAATTTACACATGCTAGCAGCAAAGTCCTCTGACCTGAAAGGGCCACTGCCAACTGAAGTCTGTTAAGTCTGTTGCTCGCTTCTTCCGTCGGTGCTTTGACTCTCAGGAGGCAACACCAGCGGGTCCAATGACCTTGCGGACAGAAGTGTGGCAGAAGAAAGCCACGGCTGTTTACCAACACAAGCAGTTTGCCTCTTACTCTCACACTGAAAACAGGGCAAGGGATTGACAACTCCAAGGAATGAAGAAGCAACATGGACTCTACACCAAACCCCCGCTTTTGGGCCCAAACCAACTGGACTGAAACTACGATGAGGCTCAGGTTTCCTATGAACATGTACAGAAGAAGCCGGATACAGCAGCAGCCAAGCAGGGGGGGGTCAGGAATGAGTATGTGCACTGCTCTCCTGCTTTAACGCATTCCGTTCCAGAGCAGGAATCTTACTTCATGCTTCTCAGCTGCCCACAATCTTCCCTGGAAGACGATGAAAGCACAGAATGCAATAACCCTGAGGAATGGCTGATCTCAGTCATGAACTGATGGCAGGCAGTCCCCTCACATTGCCAAATACATCCTCTTCCATCCTCATCATGGTAGTTGCCCACACAGCCACCCTTCCTCCCTATTAGCAGAAGAAATATCCCCTCCTCTCCATTCAGGTACCATGTGAGGAAGGTGGCACCCCATTAGCCAGCGGCAGAAGCCATCTGGGCGGGCAAGCAGTAAAGGAACCCAAAGGAGATGCCACCAGCCCTGGGGATAACTTTTGAGCCTGTGCCACATGACCTCCATCATCATCTCTTCTTGAGGTGACAAACCATATTTGTCCAGACTTAAAACACCTTGCTCTGCCTCATGGAAGATTGGATCTGGTCTGGTGCCTCAAAAGCAGACCCCGTAACTTGAAAATGCTCACATTGAAGACTTTATATTCAGGACTCCTGCCCTGATCTTGACTGTTATTTTAGAAAAACACCTGCAATGCTGGGCTCTGGCTCAGGTGGCTCCATCCCCTTCAGCCGCCTGATTTTCTGGATTGCTCCAATGCAAGAACAGTTCCAGTTTTCCAGCAGCTGGACAGTTGCTGCTGCTGCTCACCCCACTAAGAAAGCGGTTTGCTCCCCAGTAGCCAAGGATGTCCTCCTCACCTGTCCCACAGGTAGCTGTGCATTTTGTCCAGGGTCCATAGTGCCAGAAGAACTCAGCTGGAGCAACTGAACTCTGATTCTTGGATTCTTGCTGGATGGTGTACTGATAGCGGACACCCGGGTTCTTCTCTTGAAACAGGAGCTGAGGGTAAGGGAAAATATATTTAACTACATGAACTGGCGATGGGGAATGTGATTGTGAAAATGCAGCCTCCTGCGTCTCCTCTGGTGAAACGTGGCAACTGTCTACTTATGGTGAGCCTGGGAATCCTGTCTCCGTCTGCTGATGGCAAATCACTGCAGGGCTGGAATTTCCATTGGTAACGGATGGCCTTCTGAAGCTCGATGTCACATGACTGCACTGCTTCCCTAGTCCCTGCTGCTGTCATTAAGGAAGGACTGCAGGTTGCTAAACAAGGACCTCACGAGACCAGGACTAATAACTTCCTGCTGGCTTCCAACAAAGCAGTCAATGGGGAAGCCGGCAGGAAGTTGTGAGTCCCAGTCATGTCAAGCCTTCCCTTAGGTAGTTTGCAAGCAGACTGGTGAAGGGGTGAATGCTATGGAGTGGTGCATGCTGTGCCCAGCACAAGTGCAACAGGGTGGGGGAGGAGTGCTAAAGCCCGCCGCAAGAGCGGCCCTACAGGGGGTGCAGTAAGTAGCACGGTGCAAGTGCAAATGGGAGGGTGAGTGCTATGGAGTGCGGGCAGGCATACGGGAGCCTGCTGAAAGCCAGCACAAACTCGGCCAGGTGAGGGAGGGGTTCTGCAGCCCTGCGCAAGCATGGGTGGGTACTGCAGCACAAGCACAGCTGGACAGCACGTCCTACAGAATGTGGGTGGAGGGGAAGTGCTATGAACAGGCCCATGCTATGGAGTGTGAGACACTCATAATCTGCAATGGGACTTCCCAGGAGAAAAAGTAACAGGAAGTGAAACAACCTGTGACCGTACCTGCTGGCTTTTCCATAGACTTTGCTTGTGGGAAGCCAGCAGGGAAAATTGCAGATGGCGATCAGGCGACCATGGAGTCCTGCGACCATCACAAAAGCGAGCCAGGTGCCGGGTGCCCGGATCACCACCACGTGACAGCCAGGCTGCTGTGACGACTGTAATTTCAAGAACTAGTCACAAACGCCACGCACTTGAACGCTGTTGCAACTTCATGTGGTCCCTGAACCAGTGTTTGAGAGCCGAGCACTGCCTGCAGAGCACCTTCCCTCGCTGCACCAGGGAGCCTCCAGAGCAGGTCGGCAGACATGGGCCACTTCTCCCCAGCTCTCTGAGCGCACCACCTGACCTGAGCCCCCTCCACCTCCACAAAGCCAGCAAGAAAGAGCAGAAGCAAGCACGCCAGCCAAACTCCCCTCCTCGTTTTTGCTGCATGTGTTTTCAGTGCAAGGAAAAAATGGCCCTTGGAATCTGGAGACAGACTCCACAGGACGACGAGAAGCAGCCTGGACTGAGATGGAACAGTCTGTCATGTAGGTGTATGTTTCTATCGTACACACACACAACCTACAGAGACCCAGTCTGGGACAATGGTGAAGGCACCGGGCTTTTTAACAGCAGTTAAAGCATCAGAAGCTGGGAGGCCATGCCTTGGGGGACCTTGAGCCGGTCATCTTCTCTCAGCGCTGGGAAAGAGGCAGTGGCAAACCCCTTCTGAAAAACCTTGCCAAGAAAACTGCAGGGGCTTGCCTCCGGAAAACAGGCACAACTGCATGGAAGGAAGAACCCCTCGGCGGCAGCAGAATCTCGCAGGCCTGACCTGAGGTCTTGCCCTCCAACCCTCTTGCGACTCGAGGAGGAGCCTGCTGCATCTCTTTCAGATACTTTCTTGTTTTCCAGGCCTTAAGGAAAAGGCTGATCTCACGGTCCTTGCCGATTTATTTCGCTCAAGGTCATCTCCCCGATTTCCTACAGAGATGCAACAGTCACTAAACAGGGCGTGGAACGACAGCGAAGTCGCCTGTCGACTTCGTTTCAGAGAAAGCAGGGGAATGAACAAGGCAGGACCCTGCCCCTGCCAGCAGGAAGCCACTTTCTTTCCAACTCCAAAGAAAAACATGCCGTGTTTTTGATGGTGCAGCAGCTGACTCCAACTGGCTCAGCAGCAGAACTTTTCTCCGGGACAATGGCATCGCCAACCCAAACTGGCACAGCTGAGATACAATTCCAGGGAAGAGAGCGAAAGGAGTGCCACTGTTCCTAATGCTTCCAAGAACCTTCCCACCAGCCCCGGGGTGGGGAATTGGGACGGGAAGCGGAGCCCTTGCCCTCTCCAGCTTGGCACCAAGAGTCATAAAACATCCCTTCAGTGCCAGGACACCGGGAAAGGTTAATCTGGTCATTTAAGACTGGTGGTTTATAGCATTCAAGGGAGCCAATTTCCCTGTTATGGCAAATTTGGCAAAGGACAGAAAAGGAACAAGTATGGAAATTATAGGAAGATTCCGCTACTGCAAGCACACCTCCATTACAATCCACGTAAATGTTACATACATTTGGCTTATGCCGGCCATGAGAACAGCACATTTGTGGAGGGATGCTCCTGAGTGTTCTCACAGGACTCAAATGCACAGCAGCAAGAATCACAACCATTCAGGTAGATCCCAAATGCATTTCCAAATGATTTCAATAGGCAGTAGACAGATGATGCTTACGGCAGATTTATCCTGCTCGGTCCGCTCAAATCAGTGGGGCACAACTCCTGCGACATGTAGCAGCCCTACCACCAAAGTCTGGTCCTTCCTCATGCCCAGTATAACTGACATTCCTCAAAAACAGTCAGATGTCACAATTCTGGTTTATAATCCAAAATAACATTTTTAATTCGGAAACATTTACCTGGACAGCTATTGTCAGTTGTATCAACCCTTCAAGTTTGTTGAACTTCAAGTATGAATGAAACAGACTCCACAAGAAGACCAGACTTACTGAGATAGCTCTGGTAAGAGAATCCTGCAAACCTTATTGTGTTTCTCCTTCCTTATCTTCCCCACTGAGTTAGGGGGAATTAGCCTGAGCCACCTCCTAACATAATCTCCTTTCCCAGTGCTCAAGAAAAGCTCCCTTTAGTTTGTCCAATGGTATCTTCGTATTTCCCTCACACCATCTCTATAGTTCTCTATAATATGTACATTAGACTTCCAAAAACAACCAAAACTGGACACGTCTTCAAGTTTCCTGAATATTTCTCAAGAAAACTGAAGAGGGCATGGAATCTTTGGCTGTGTGGCATTTTTCATAAGGCAAACACAGAAAGAGAAGATTTTATTTTCTTCCCGTGTGTGAGAGGAGGAGAGAGAAGTAGGTCTCATTTGTTCCAAAGCTTTTCACAGTCAATCAATCCACACCCAATCTGTTTGAAAGAGGGGAAGCTGGGAAGATCTAGCAGGATTAAGGTCTGGCTGATGCCAAAGCCAAGCGCCTTGGACTGGCTTGAGCTGCCTCCCAGGGCTCCTGTCGGAAGCATTTCAGAGCATGGAGAGAGCAGCGGGAAAAGCTGTGTGGGTGGAAGAGAGCTGACCAGCACAAAGGATCCCTTGAATCACTTCCTTTGTTCTGGAACTCACAAGTAGCTATTCAGCAAAGTCAAACAGTGGTCAGAAGAGGAACAGAATTCCTTGGCTAGAAGGCAATATTCAAGTAAACCCTCCCAGTGAGATTAAATAAGTCACACAATTCATTAAATCCATGTCTACCTTCCTTCTCAGACTTTACTACTGATTAAAGCTGAGACCATTTATTGAGTTTTAAAATTAACCCATGGGTAGCTTATTTGCTTAAAGCATCAGCCAGATTTATTGTTGTCAGGGTCTTAGAGTGGTCCAACAGAGGCAACAGGCTGGAGAAATTCAGGAGGATCTTCAGAAACTGGAATAATGAGCAGAAACTAGCAAAGTTACGTTAGGAGGATAAAAAATGCAGAATCCTGTGTTTGGATTGGAAAAATCTAAGTCTTGAATATAGGAGAGAAGACCAGACTTAGCCAGCAGCAGATGTGAAAAGGATCTGGGTGTCTTGGCAGATCATAAGCTGATGTTGAGATCAATGATGTTGGAAAAGAAAAGAGAGAAGAGAAGCAGTCCTAGTATCAAAATAAGAGAATTTTCTGTCTTTTCTGTGCTTGTCAGGCCGCACCTAGGGTTGCTTTGGGTCCCAAATTCAGGAGAAATGGTAACAAAGTGGAGGGTTTTCTCAGGAGTCCAACTAAGATGATAAAGGGCTTGAAAACAAAAACTTTGGTGGAGTCCTCCTCTTCCCTGAGCCCAACTGGATGGCCAGGCTCGGATTGAGCTGAAGCCTCCCAGATATTCACCGTGGCTGGGAGGATGAGAGTACTTACTGCAAGCCAGAAGAAACCCTGTTGAACAGCTTGCCATCTGTTCGGCTCTTACCCCACCCAGCCTGTGAAAGTGAGCAAAGCGCACAAGCGCCGGCACGGCAGTTGAGTACACCTACGGCTCTCGAGAGCTCTTGTGCTGCACATGCACATGGACCGACTCCTGTTTGATCTCTGCTACAGACCAGGAGGAAAACTGGCTTCTCTGGCCAAGGAGGACTGACTGGGGGAGGTGGCAGCAGAGGGTCAAGCTCCTTAATCGGCAGGCAGAGGTGGCAAGCGGAGGTTCAGCTCCTTAATTAAAGGTTTTGCTGCCAACAACTTCTTTCCTCATTACAAAAGCTCCATTGGTATAGGAACTTGAGGAAGTCTGAATGTCCTAAATCTCTCTTTAAGAGTGTGCATCTCTTCTCAAAATTGCTCTGTTTGGGGGATGCAGTATAAGGTAAATAGTCAGAATACAAGCAGTCACACTAGGCATTATGCAAAGAAATCAACCTCATCCAGCCCAGAGCTGTGAGATAGGAAGTAACAGTACAAATAAGATAAACATTTCCCCTTCCAGTCATGCCCAACCTAGAGGGTGGTGCTCATCTCCGATTGAGAGCTGAAGAGCCAGCATTGTCTGAATGACCATGCTTCCATGGTCATGTGGCTGGCATGACTATATGCCAAGGTGCATGGAATGCTGTTACCGTCCCACCAATTTAGGCGGTACCTATTTATCTCCTTGCACTTTTACATGCTTTTGAACTGCTAGGTTAGCTGGAGCTGGGAAAGTAATGGGAGCTCACCCATTACATGGCACCTGTGTCTAGAACTCAGGCTGCCGACCTTCCGGCCACCAAGCCCAATGTCTTAACTGCTCGGCCACCACACCAACTGTACTCAGCTGCAGTTCTGCAACCACAAAAAATGGAAAAGCAACAGGAGGGTCTCATCTAGAAACAGCCCTGGAACCACCTTAAGAACTAAACATTTGTTACACCCACCCGTATTTCTAAGTGGAAGCCGCTTTGGCTTTTCTGACCACAGAGCAGCAGCGATGGGGGGAGCAGTCCTGCTCCACTTCTGCCTTTCACTGACTCATGGAAACGGAGAAAGCTCGGCAGGAAAAATGGCTCCACGAAGAAAAGCCTCACCTTGCCCAACCAGAGACCAGCTATGGCAGAGGTCAGGCCTGGCTTCATCTGCCCCTCAAGCGCTGCTGACCACTGAGAAGCACAATCCATTCTTGGGTGCCTTGGCTGGAATAGACTCCATCCAGAGTTCTCACATCCGCGCACAAATGAGTATCTGCTCCTAAGGCATTGATGACTGTCTGCAATGACCTAGGTCACGCACATTCTTACCTATACTTTCTTTCCAAAAATGCAGCCCCCATCCAGTTCCCAGTTAATGTCTCAAGACCACCGCTATTTGGTGAACAGCGAAGGTCTACATCCAAATGGCCAAGGACAATTTGCTCCCCTACCGCACCTAACGCTACCTTGAGTCCCAAACTGAAAACAGAAGTAAGATGCTTACGTAAAACTTTGCAATGAATCCAGTGTGTTCCTGGTTCATTGGCTCGAGAGCCTATACCTGTCTGCAGAAAATCCCAGGCTGACTTCAAGCTTTACAAACAGGGCTGGGAAACAACAGTGTTGCTGCTGCTGCTGCTCCCTGTCCAAGGGGCCCCTGGGCAAAATGAACTGATGGATCTGATTTATGGCAGCCATCTATGGAACAGACAACCTTGCCCACAGTAGCAATCTAAACACAGATTTTGCCGCTCTCCAGCAATTGGTCTGTCCTCTGGAGCCCAGCCACGATCCTCCTTTGCCTACCTGAATCCAGATTGGTTCTTCTGTGGGCCCTGGAGAAGTCAGATTTTCCCAATTTCCCATTCTCTTGTACGTGAAGGTGGTCCCAGCCACCTTGTAGTCACCATTCCACTGGATGGTCCAGCCACCATTCAGGAAGTATTTCATGGGGTCTTCACTTCTTAAAGCCAGGAAGTTCTCTGCTTCAGCCACCTCCTCAATCTGAATCTCACGCGCTCCAGCTGGGATCAGGCCAACATCAACATAACCTGTTGGGGTATTGAATGCTTGTCACCAGCAGGCAACAATGAATGGTCCACTTCCCATCAAGTGGAATGAGTTCACCCTTTTTGATAGCTACCACAGGGAAGCCCTCCTGAACTTTTCCCAAGGGCTGCTATCCATTCTAAGGGAAATTGCCAACAAGGTGGCCAAACAATCCCTGGAAAAAGATGCAATGTGCTTTCAACAAAATGTGCAATAGGTCAGGAAATCCTCCAGCATTTCCCAAAGGAAAACATGCAACCATACATTTCATGGGAAGCAAGTACGGCACTCATTGTCGGCAAGCAACAACAGCACAGCCACTTCTATGAAATCCAGCTTCCTGCCCAAATCTTTTGGGATCATTACATTTGAAAGTTCTCTCCCCCATATCCTCATTTGTTCCACATCCTTTCTGTCACAGCATATCTCAAATATTAAGCAACCTAGAAGTTCTTAGTTCTAAAGAGGAACAAACAGTGATAAGAATTCACAAAGATCTCACATCTTCTATCCCCCGCACTAGCCTGCCCTAAATGAGGAAGGCACTCACCTTGCCCCTCACTCTCCTCAAAGGTCTTCTTGACTGTCCGACATGTTGATCCATCCCCATGGCATACCCCGCATCGGTCCTCCACAGCGTAGGAGTCAATTTCATAGTCACAACCAATGTTCTGAAAGACAGAGGAGTGGGGCAGTTGGCACCCTCCTGAACCACCTCTGGAATGAGCCCCAGCTTGCTGTCCTGGGTGGCAGCATGAGAAACATGAGCTCACTTGGTATTAGCTCTTTTCAGGAGAGGAAGAAACATCAGCCACCTCAACTCATGAAAGTCAGCAGCAGCCATGCTCCCCATGGAACAGTGAACCAACTCACAGAAGCACACCCTGCCCCAAAGTCAACGGTTGTCTCCAAGGACCAAAGCAGTGAGCATCCCCTCTCACCTTGTCAATGAATCCCAGAGGATTACACTTCAGACGCCCCAGTCACATTTGGCACAGCCACCCAGTGAAGGGGCAGAGACCACATGCTCTGTTCGTTCCTTGTGTCATGTCCAACCAAGTGAACCCAGCAGGAGCATTTTAGTGGGTTCCTCGCTTTCTTCTGTTCCCTGAACAGGCTGCAAATTTGTCCACATAACTCCTCATAGTATCTTATGTGGTGCTACAGTATTTCATCAGTATATGGATGGTAGCTGTTTCTAGGGTTGCAGGAATTGCTACGATAACATCACTTTTAAATTTAAGATTTTGTTGGGCAAGTTATTTTTAAATATAAGAACGTGCTAGCTGGAAAAACCTCTTTTCTCTTTCCTTTCCTTTGACTGCCTTGTTCACAGACATACTTGACCCACAAAACACCTTACAGGCAAGTTCTGCTAACTGGGAAATGGGCGTCCTGGCTGTTGCATCTAACTTCTTAGTATCTTCTCCGCTTTGACCTATACGTGCTGGATCTAGGTCTATCTAATAAGTCTATCTAATAATTAGTCCACCTAATAAGATTTCTATGTACACAAAAGAAATGCAATATCTAAACACAGGGCACAATCAAATCCTGGGCCCATTCATTCATAATAACAGAAAGTTTGCAAAGCTGAAAAATTAGAAAACATGCAGTGTGCATGTCACCTTCCAACTTTATGAAATTTCAGACATCCTGGGGGGGGGAGAATCCTCCCACATGCCTACCTTACAGATCCCATTAATGCACCTGTCCCTCCTCCTGCCATTCCCTTCAAAGCATGGCGTTCCATCAATGGCAGCATCACGAAGCTTTTCGGCGAAGTACTCATTGTCAGGTCGACAGTGCAGTTCGCAAGGGTTATCTGCAGAGACCAGAGGAAGGAGCTTGCTGGTCAAGGCCAGCCAGCAGGACCCAAAGCAAAACTTGCTACAGCACGGAAGCCCCAGTGAGAAAAAGGAAGCAACCTGCAATTCACAGGTATGACTCAGACACAGTCAACTTGGAGCTTGCAGGCACTACCGCAACCCCGGGTGGCAGAAGCAGGTTTAGATGCCTACCAGGCTCCTTACCTCACCTCATTTCTTTTGGAATATTATTTCCATGGATCACCTTGCTTCAAAACAAAGCCAACAATACAGTATACACAATATCTGTATACTGTCTCAGTCCTAGGGTTACGACTGTTTATAATTAATACACTATTTAAAAGAGGTTCAGCAGAATTTTCAAAACCAAGTACCAGCGTCATAAAGGCCCATGACTTTTGCCACCTCCTGAAGGCAGAGACGGATGCGTCCTGCCCCGCTCTTTCTTCTGCTCAAGGCTAAAGGGCGCAGGGCAGGCTGCTCTGGGCAGAGAGGTGGGGAGGCCAACCACACGGGGCTTCCCAGACTGACAGCAGCCCCTGGAAATGTGCCCACGGGCAACGAGTGCAAAATGGCCAGCTGCGGAAGCAGCCTCATCCACCGACGAGGCTGGATGAGTCTCCACATTTGGTACCGCTGCATTGTTAGGGCAGCCTCCAAAGGCGGTGCTCAGGCCTCGTCTTGGGAAAGGGGGCATTGATGACCGCTGTCAAGGCCTGCCGCTCCACAAAAAGGGCCTCACCTCCCCAGCAACGGCCTCCATCTGCTGATTAAGCAGTGATCGTGAAGCCAAGAGACCCTCCAAGTCAAAAACCTGCTCTTTCAAGGGAACTGTGATCCTGCCTGAAACCGAGCAAACAAGTTCCTACACGAACAGTTCCTCCATCTTCACGGAGCGCAGGTCCGACAGGTTTCATCCTAACCAGTCCTCAGAAGCCTCAGACAGGCAAACACTTCATCTCCACCTTGGCCCAACTTGTAGCACAGCGATGACACGTCCCGACAACCCAGCAGATGGCTCTTGCAGCAGTTCCACATGGACGTTAAACAATGAGGGGGGAGAGACCCATCCCTGGCACACCACAGGAGTGACAAGTGTCGTTGCAACAGCTCTTCCTCCATGACCACCAACTGAATCTGCCCATGTGGGAACTGCCCAGAGTCGCAGGAGCAAGATGGGCGGGGAATGAATGAATGAATATAAATAAATAAATAAATAAAAGACCCTTCATCAGCAGTCCAGTAGAACACCCTGGTTGATGGCATCGAACGCCATCCAAACCCTAATGAAAGCCAGGAGGAGCTCTCTATTTCCGGCTGAGCCTGAGCAAATCATTCACTCAGAAGCCCAGTGTGGTTTCTGTTGGGGCTCTGCTGGATGAGAGCACATCCTGGGGAGTTAGTTCATCCTCGAGAAATGGGGCTTGTGATGGACTGTGCCTGCCCTGAGAGCCATCTGGAGAACAGATCTGGAATACTGCCTTATAAATGCCCCCCTCCTCCCAGGGCTGCTATCCCAGTTGACAGACCTGTGCTTCACACATCACGTTACTCTGGGCAGAAGCTTGAGTCAGCTTGCTTGGGAGAGGCTTACTGTTATTGGGGACCGGGGTCCACTTGTACAGCTTCCCTTTGTAGGGCTGGAGGTCGAAACGGCTGCACTGGACCTGCCGAAAAGAGGGCTTGTCTGCTGGACACGGCTGTGTGTTACAGATTCGGAAGCGTTTCCGTTCTCCCAGGCAGTATTTCCCGCCGTACTTCGGGCTGAGGATTGGAAAAAGCATTCCTGTGCTTGGAGAGAAGAAACCGTTCTCACCAGTGCTCCCCACTAAGCCTCAGCTTCCCTGAAAAGGGTGAAGGCCACACTGAAGGGAGATTGCTGGTCATTGCCCCGCAAGCCAATCCTTGACCTCCCACTGCTGACTGTGCCCGCCGAGGCACATGGACCGCTGTTGCCTTCCTTCCCATCAGCTAGGTGGCCCCTGTTCATCTACTTGCCCTTTGCATGCTTTTGAACTGCCAGGTTGGCAGGAGCCGGGGCGAATAACGGCAGCTCGCCCGTTGCGCAGCGGCGCTCGGGTCTCAAGCAGCCAAGCAGCCAACCTTCCGGCTGACAAGCCCGGCATCTTAACTGCTAGGTCACCACGCTCCTATCCTTCGGGGAGTACCTGGTAGTAATGCTTGGCATTTCCTAGGGCCAGTAAGTTCCTATCACATCCACAAAATGGATGGAGAATTTCAGTCAGAATCCTCCGCACTCGCAAGGCCACGCTAACTCAAGAGCCAGGGAGATGTGCCATCACCATCGACCGCATCTGACCTCAGTTATTTGATCCTACAAAAATGTCCTGTTCTGCTGCATTTTGGAAACAATCATTTACTTTCTTAGGCTCAGCAGGAAATATTAATATTTCTCTCTTATCCTGTGAGTTATAAGAGAAATCACTTTTAATTGCATTTCCAGGGATCTCTCTCTCCCAGTTAGAAACACAGGAGTGAGGTGGCTGGTAATAATGATCTGACCTGGGGAGCAGCAGCTCTCTGAAATGTTCAGGCAGGGTAATCTTTCAAGTCCCTCCCTGAGGGAGACAAACAGTTCAAAAGTGTGAAAAATATACAATAAGTGTGGTTGGTATCAATAGCCTTCTTGACCCTAGAAGAACCTTCTGGAGCAGGGCACACTTTTGCTCTCCTAACCAAATGAGGCTAAGCTCTTCCCGAGGGGTCAAATAGGTTTCCTAGCAGGAACTGAACCAGGGTCCCGAGGGCCTCCTCTCCCCATAGGCTGCTTCAATCAATGATAGGAGCTCCTACCCTTCAGGACAACCGAGAGGAAAGCTCCAATGATGGATGCGGAAAGAGGAGAGTGCATGCCAAGAGAGACGAGGATGGCCTGCAGAGCTCCTCTTCCCAACGCTGTAGAGTTCTGCAATCTCTCTACTCCCCCGCCCCCCATTGCTGATTCTGCAGTGGGGAAAAAAGAATCATAAAGTTGGAAGGGACTTTATGTCCAGCCCCCTGCCCAAGGTAGGAAGCTCTAACAAATGGCTGTTTGAAAATTCAGAGATTTTCTGAAAAACTCCAGAGCGCCCATAAGTCCAGGAAGGAAGCTGTTTCACTGTTTGATGGCTGGCATGATCAGGAAATGTCTTATTTCAAGTTTGGCTTACCTTCTATAAAGCTTCCACCCTTGTTGTGGAAGGATCTATGGAAAGTAAATCTAGTCCCTTTTCCCTGGGACATCCCTTCATATACTGGAAGACTTGTCTCCCCTCAGCCTTTTCTTCTTTAGCTGAACAGACCAAGTCCTTCAATCATTCTTCATAGGGCTGAGCCTCCAAACACCTCACCCTCTTGGTCACTCTCTCTACACTCTTTCCAGTTCCTCAGCATCACATGGTCATTGGGGATGTTCTACCTGCTGAAGGGCTGAAGGACGCATTCAGGGAAAGGGGCAATCCGGGGCTCACTCCCTGGGTCCTTGCTTAAAACAAGGAAGCTACACCTGTCAGATCAAGGAATCGAAGAAGACTTTCTCCACAGCTAGACTCCCTCTGAGACATGCTTCTTGGACAGGTGACCAGACTTACACAGGATTATTGCATGGCCGCTCCGCGTTCTGCACTCCAGCCCCGCAAGTCCGGGAACAGGCTGTCCAAGAGCTCCAGGCTGCCCAGCCTCCATGGATAGACTCTGGGCGATATCCAACACTCACACACTCTCCATTGAAGCACCACTGTGAAAAAACAAGCAGAGACCCATCAGCGACTAAGGGTTCTGGGGTACTCCCTGAAGGGGCAGGCTACCTTTTCAGCCCAATGTGGAATTGGAGGTGCCTTTATCTTCACAGGATCTTGCAAAATGTGTCCGCTCAAAGAAACTTCTGAGTGTAGTTCTGTTTTGCTCTGGGGCTTGGGTTGGACAGGAACGACTCCCTGATAGCTCTGCAGCAGGAGTCTGATATGGTATACTTTGACCAAAGCGGCATTTGGGAAGAAGCTTTGGGCTGAGGCTTTTTGGCCCAGAGATGGGCTCCAGCCAGGCCCCAAGAGATACCTTGTTCTCATCACACTTGGTGCCATCAACAGCTGCATCCAGCTTGGAATGACACGTGTTCCCCACGGAGCACCAGAGGGTGTTGCAGACGCCCTGCAGAAAGAAAGAAAATACTCTGAGTTCTTGGCAGGGCAAGGAGGCTGAGCTGCTGCCAACTGTGCAAGAAGGTGGCCTTCCCCTTCTCCCCATGCAGAAGCACAGGGGCAGAGCAAGCGGCAACAGGGCACGTGACGATGCCTCTCTTCCCAACGGCAGAGGGAAGGGAGGAGGCATCTCCAACCCAAAGGAAGATCTGGGCTGCCCTTACTAAGGAAAACAGTTGCTGTACTCATGGGAGATGTACTCATGGGAGAGAGGGAGGCTTCTGTCCCTCATATTTCAGACACCCTTGGTATTCCTGAAACGGTCCTGTTGCAGATGAGCCTCCTTCTCAGAGTACCTTCCCCCCAAGAGCATGAACCCCTCTACAGCCTGCCTCCCTTACATCCATGTCATCACAGTAGGTGGAGTAGGTGCCATACTGGAGTCGGCACTGGTGGCTGACATCATAAAGGACTCCCGGAGGGACAGAGGGGAAGTCGATCACGTTCTTGGCTGGGGTATCATCCAAACAAAGCCCCCAGCCCCGGCTGCAAAGAGACACATCAAGTTAGCAGCTGGAGTGTGCATGTGTGTGTATCTGACAACAATCTGGAAAGGATCCAAAACACATCATCTGGGATGACTCTTGCCCCGTTGCCTCTCGACTCACGGCACAAGAGAGGCAAGGGGAAAGAGAGACCTTTAGCCTCTGGAAAGCCCCCTCCTCTCTTGCTGCAAGGTCCAGACAGATGTTTGTTTGCACATCCGCTGCAGCCTCCACATGGCACTTCAGCCCACACAGACCAACATGGCTCAGGGGGACCCAGCATTTACTCCAAGAACTGATCCTCCACCTGTTGAGAGCTGTCCTGGCCCTCCCCTCCTCCTCCCCCAGGGATTCCCCTCTTGCCTGGTGGATGGCATCCAGTGGGCAAGTTGGTCAGAATGGAGGGAAGAAGATGCTTAATGGCCAAACACAGAGTCTTCTTGGAGTTGCTACCCAACAGATTTTGAGGTTTCAGCAGAAGGAATCCAGGTTAAAAAATATTAAATGTCTTTATAGAAAAATCAGACTTGCTCATTTGCACAGAAGGAGCAAGTGAAAGATCCCAGGAGCTCTTTTCTTGCTGGGGGGAGAGTCTCCCCTTCAGCTAAAAGCCATCTGGGTTGATGGATGTCTCTATGCAGAAGCAGAGAGAAAGCAAACAGCTCAAACTCCAATCCACAGCAGGTGAGTGGATCTCCGGGAGAGACAGGGCTGGGGCAGGCAGAGTCAAGCATGCAACTGCCGCCAGATCGTTTGTGTGCACAGCTCCAGGACGAGTTACTTCCTCCCTGACCGATGGGAATTCTGCCCACACACCTCCACAAGTTTGCTTAAGAACCCAGCTGAGAAAGCAGAAGATTGACTGGAACTTCTGCTGTAATTGAAAATATTTCACCTTCGCCTGCAAAAAAGCAACTCGCGAACTAGAGATAAATATTCAAGAGAAAATGGGGAGTAGAAGACTCTCCATCCCGCTCACCCATGAAAGAGCAAAGGGGCTGCTGCGGAAGGTGTGGGGAGGTGCTGACTTACTCAAGGAAGCGGGTGATGTACTCCCTGCTGCAGCGAGACCAGGTGAGGGGTGACGTGTCGTACAGGAGCTGTGGAGACATGATGAAAGGTCTTTTCCCAACTGGTTCACAGTCATTGCCGCTTCCGTCATGCTGAATCCCAAAACTGCAAAGGCACAGCCCCCCAAAAGAGGTGAGACACATCTGCAAGAGAGCTCAAAGGGGCACACCGTAATTCTCTAGAGAGTCAAAGGAAGGACCGGGAGGCAGGTTGGGGGAATGCCTGGCCTTGAGGTACATAACAGGGGAGCAAGAGAATGACCCCTCATCAAACATTCTGCTGAGCAGACCTTCCCAGTGGGGAAGTTGCGCTTGGGGGGGTCAATCTATGCCTATACCTCTGGAGGAGTTGGCTATCGGTGAAACCCAAGATCCTACCTGCCCAAAGCCTATGTCAGCGAGGCACATATCATTTTGTGTGCAGTTTTAAATGGTAAATGGCATGACTGGGGGCAGGAGATTGGGTGGCAATACATCAAGAGGGGATCATGAGGCTGGTGGAGAAGTGCTGCAGTGCAGAAAGGATCACCAGATCTAGTGCTTAGGACCAGGCAACTTGTGAAGGACTTGCTTGGGATGGCTGGGGAATTCTGAGAGATGAGGCCTACACATCTTAAAGTTGCTGAGCTTGAGAAACATTGGCCTACGCCATGCTTGAAGATGGGCGGGGAAGGACAGGATCAGGCCAAGAAACAACAGGCAAACAAATGGTCTTCAAGAATCACAGCTGTTTTTTTCCCAGAGGAAGCTCTCTCCAAGGTTGCAGGCTTTCCCATTTTTATAATTTGACCAATTGACCATTCTTATGAGTTTTAAACAAATCATAAACAATGTTTTCTACAGGTAATTCTTGCCTACCAATTGCTTCATTCAGTGACCATTCACTTATAACAGTGCTATTCCACGAGGGTGCTGTAGCAGTATCACCATTGTACTGTACTCAGTACATGTTGTCTTGTCCCTATTTTTTTTACCCTTTGCAGATTGGAGAGGAAAGCAGGCACAATGGGGAATATACTGGGTTGTTTGTATAAAATAATATTGCTTTAGATTTATTTTCTCTATGGTGTGCCTGCTTATTCTCTTCTAATCCTCTCCAATCTCTCTGTTCTCCTGGGGGGGAGAAAAAAAACAAGTGATTTCTGTAGGCAATCTTTCCTGTGTTTGATCTGTTTTTCCCCCCTCGCAGAGCGGAAAGATGGAGAGGAAGGGATTACAAAACAGTAAGCAGACATAAAACGAAGATTGCAACAGTGAAAGGAATGTGTTGGCACTGACAGCCATGAGCATGCTGCACAAACAGCCTAGGAATACACTAAAATGTTTGCACAGTGCACTAGTGGCTGGTGGCACCAGTGCATTCCTTGCTGTGTGCTTGCTTACTCTCCTGTAATCTCTTCTTCTCCAATGAATGTAAATACAGTACAAACATTAATTCACTTCTTGCTAATTTTTCCGAAAGGTGCGGAAGTGGTTACAAGACAAACAAAAGCTGAAAGTGTGAAACTGGTTAATCCTATCACTTTCAAGCCAGAAAGACAGTTGCGATTTCACACAAGTAACCACTCTGTTTAGTGACGGACTAGCCAGGGCCAATTGTGGTGGCTAGAGAGGACTACGTGTGTTTTCGTATGCTATGCAATAGAGCGAGAGAGAGAGTTTTTTAGAAAGCCAGGGTCAGAAAGCAGATGATTTGGGACTGACCAGTGTGATGTCAAAAGCAGTTCGCCAGTTTTGCAACTGTACATTTGTGTCTCTCCCCGCCCCGGTCCTTTTAGTGAAGCTTTCAGGACCTTCTGCCAAGCCCTTGGCAGTCAACCACAACCAAAACTAAGGTTTCTCCCAGCATGTCCTTGACGTGGCTCATAAAAAAGAATGAAGTTACAGAAACCTCAGCAACTGGACAGCTTTCACTTGAGAGCCCAATTTATCTCTCAGCTTATTAAGGGAGAGACTTTTTGGGGTTTTCTATTAAAGGACCCTGTGCCTAGTGGGGAGGCAAGCCATTGCCCTGGTGGCTGAGGCACGTGAATCTCTCCCAGAACCTCTGCTCAGTCTTAATCTTGGACAGGTCAAGTGGCTCGTCTGCAGCATTACCTGTGTCCCAGTTCATGGGCCACGGTGAAGGCCAGCGGAAGACCCGTGTCCTCATTCACGTTGCAGCTCCGGTGTGGTTGGCACATACCAGAGACATGGGCCAGGCCCAAAGTCTCACATGGACGGTTCATGGCAGTGCAGAGGTCCTTCCTTTCCGAGTCAGGAGAAGCACACATAGAACACAAAAAAGTGGGTCACTGTATTTATTGAAAGAAAATAGATCAGCCACTGGAGAACTCTAGGACAGGACAAGGGCCCAGCTCAAAGACTAAAAGACTCAAAGCAAACTAACATGCTCTGGCATTTCAGATTCAGTTGCAGAACATCAGCGTGGGAGGCCTTTTCAAAGACTGCGCAACTCCTTTATGATCTGGTGTAGGGGCACAGTCTCAGTCAACAACGTTCACCATGCATACTCTACCTTTAAAAAAGTTTTAGGGAAGTTGACACATATTACAGACAGTGCTGAAGCCACAGGGATACCTGGTGAGCAGAATGGCAACATCATGGTGCAGTGGATGGGCATCCCCCTTGGGATTAATGGCTTTCTGCCATTTGCAAAAACTTCTCAGGGTGTTGTCCGCATGGTGGCTAATTTTCAGATCCTCCTAGGAAGAAAGTTAGAATCCTCAATTAACACAGGGATATTGTACTACTATATTATTATTGCTGACTAACCATTAACAAATTAAAAGCAAAAAACACCCAAGACATAATAATTATTAGTTACTTTTCCCCCTTCCTCCACAGCTGAGATTGTGGAACTCATGTAAAGGTTTTAGGCAATCTCAGAAAATCTAAACACACACACTGATTTTTTAACACCTTACAATGATTAACTGAGAAGTTACTTGCAATCCGTTTCATATGTCACCAGCATTTTTATTATCCTCCATTTTTGCCTCCTCTCCCGCCTCATTCCAGTTTAAATCCCGTATCAGTCCAGCCACTCGATACAGCTAATGAAAGGAGCTACTGTACAGCTCATTAAAGCCTCTTAATAAAATGGGCGAATCGGAAAAGGATTCATCCTGACTTTAGGCTTAGACCCTAGACTAAGACAGCTCCCCTACAATATTGGGGGGATGTTTTCCCTAATTTCCCCCCGGCAACAACCCCATAAAGTAGACTGGGCTCTGAGAGAGTAACTTTTCTATTTAGGGTTCTGGGAACACGTTTTAGTTCTGTGCGCTGACCCTACTTACAAGCTTGGTTCCTTTCTCAGATACCGCGCAATGGTTCCACAGCAGCTGCTGAGGTTCACCTCTCTGTGCCAGCCCCCCTGAAGCTCTGCTCTGTGACGAGGCGGTGGAGGAGCCTTCTGGGGGCTTGCTGGGGTTTTACTGTGCTGCGCAGCCTCTTGGGTGGTTTCCAGAGAGATGCTGGCCAGCCCCTGAAGATCACCCTTCCTGCCCCTGGAAATGCACAAGTTCCTCCTCTGAACAGCCGAGCAGCCTTTCTTCCAGAGGCATGAAAATGTGGACTATCTCCCCAAAAAGTTCATACTATGCTTATACAGTATTTAAAACCTTCTGAAACTGACTTTCATCTTTTTATTAGAATGGTATGCAAGATTAAAAATGCTACATAATACACCCTAAAAAGGAAAGTAACTATGCAGCAAAGCCAAACAAGGTCCATTTTCCTGAAGAACCTCAGCAGCTGCCTTGACCAGCTTTCAAGCAACTACTTTGTGGAGGCAGCACTACAAGAAACCTAAGAAGCCAGTGAGATTGCTAGAGGAAGAAATGTCAAGACACACAAACTGTGGACTGCTGCAGAGGAACAAGAAACGAAGTGGCAAGAAGCAACACAATGAACATCCTAAGCTTTCTTCTGGGTCCTGAAGCAACAGGTATGAGCAGAAGCAGATCTGCAAAGCCTTCTTCTCACCGACTCCTCTTCCAGAAAGATAAGGCGCACAACAGAAATGTGAACTGGGTTCCCAATGCTTGCATCATGGAATAAGCCAGCAACCTGGATAATGGAAAAATGGAGCCACTCACTTCTGCACATAAGGGAGGCCCCTCTCCTCGTTCTACAAATGCATGCCAAATGTTTCATTCAACCAAATTAGCCCAAATCTCTCCCTTCGCTCAGAAACGCAGCCCTGTCTCACTCACTGAGACACCCTTGCTCTGCTCCTCGAAGGAGCCATAACCAGCCACCTTTCACAACACTCACCATGTTCATGACTGTCAGGACATACTTTTCAATGTGCTCGCTGCCATGGTACTCCACCATCTTGGTGTCAGCTACAACCAGGGTCTCTACCCATTTTTCCTTACTGACAGAGCGTGGCTTGATCCGACGTTTTTTCTGCTGCTTTTCCTCCCACTTTTCCCTCCACTTCTCTGAGTTCTTAGGGTTTTCTTGAGATTGGAGAAGAGGGGAGATGATGAGATCTTACTATGGCTCACAGTTTACACCAACAGTGGTCTACTCTGAGGGTCCATTATCTCCTTCAGAGGAAACTGAGCTTTCCAGCCATTCTGTTTAGAACTCGAAACAGGCTCCACACGCCCATTCCTGCCCCCCATGACCTCTACCAAATTCAGGAATCACACTGCCACCGTCCACCTTCTGTTCTGCCCTGCTAGTTCTCTGGGTCCAATTCTGACTTCTGACTGGTTCCAGTTCTATTCCTGCCTCATAACCCATTATCGACTTGGTTGCCAGTGGTCACTTCTCATTTCCCCTGGAGCCGACCAGCAGCCCTGAGCTAAGACCCCAAGGGAAGATGGGCGTAGCCATCAATATCTTCTTCCCCTTTAGAAGCCCATCAAACTGGTGGCACGCAGCTTTGAACTACGGGCTGAGCTGCAGTGTTCTCCGGCCATCCTGGGGCTGGCAAAAACTCTGCAAGCACGAAAGCTGTTGTCTTCCCAGCCAGTCCCTCTCCTGCCGCTCTTTCAAATTTTTCAGAAGAAGGGGGCAACATGGCTTCAATGCTGCTGCCTACCCACTTGGCTGCTGAAGGTCCTTCCCTTCCCTTCATCCTATCACCATAATTCTGGGAATCCTTAAAGGATGTATTTGTTTTGGCCCTAGCAATAAACCCTTTTCTGGTGTAGGCATCCTTTTGTTTGCCTCCTGTCCTTCTTGTTGCAAATGTGAATGTGAACAGGTAGAATCTGGGGAAGGTCTGGGATGATGCAACCACAGTTAAAGAAAGAAAGGATTTAACTTTTATAAAATAACGGAAAATGGTGTGTCCAATTACTGCTACCTACCTTAGTGGCAGTCTTTGGACACACCACAACTCTTGACAAATTGAGGTGTCTCAAGCTCGGGCACCCACCTCCCAGCGACCCCCCCCTCCGGAATGCAAACTCGGAGGAGGTGCCTTGCCTTGAGTGGCAGATCCATGATCCAATCACGATAAACACCAAAGAACTAAGGGCAACTGAAGCCTGCCTGCTCCCCCCACCTTGCTGGGTGAAAAGATGAAGGCTGCTTGGGCCTTTCAGGGGCTGGCTGGAGAGCTCCTTCCTTTATCTGCCCCCCCCGGGCTTCACTGAAGGAGGGGGAAATCCTTCTGCCTGCATGTGTTTTCCCAGGAGGTCTAATCCTATTTCTTCTAGCTCGTGCCTGACTCAGTTTCAGCAACCTTGAACGTAATAAATAGAATTGCACATTCAACCATTTTCCTCACCCAGTGATTAGCTGGATGTTTTGGATAAATGAAGCATTGTCTTGTTATGGGTTGCTTTCTGCAGCTGGAGACCTAAATGCTTCAGCTGGTGCCCCACCACGTACCGTTTTACCACCAATCAGACTGAGGAAGGAGGTTTGTTTCTTCTAGAGAAAAGGAAATGAAAGGAAATGAAGGAGATGGAACCGGGATTGCATAAAGGCAACCAATGTGGAGCTCGGCTACATAAATAGGGCTGGGGAGGGCACGGGCTGAGTCGCGGCTGGGCCCAGAGGGTCAGTCCTCTGAGAAAAGGGGTGGGCGCACGATCAGTAGGTTTCTCAAAGGGCCATGTGGAGGAAACAATTTTATAAAAGGAAAAGCTGAACTACTTTGAATTTATGGGCTAAAAATGTTTTCCACAACAATAATCAGAAATGTGTCTCGCATAAACTTTGGTGAGTTGCATCCTTTAATAAAACAGATTAGTCAGAAAAGATCCTCCCAGACTCCTCCTGGTTTGGGGCTCACACAACTCTGCTCTTCCTGTGATAGTTCCCTTAAGATGCCCTGGAAATGGGATTTACCTGTCCAGCTGTTTCTTTGGAGTTTTCTATAACTGTAGATATGCTGGGAACTCAGTCTCTTAAGTAAACCTCAAAAACAGTGTCATCCTGAGGGGCTCAGCACAAACTCCCTCCCCCATGGAGATGTGACATGCCCCACTCTCCGGTTTCTGGCACTGTTCTCCTTTCCATTTTGGCTTGGGTAGTAAGACAGAAAGACTGGGCAATTACAGTACTGTGCAAAAGTTTTAGGCCACAGTTAGATTTGCTGTTTCAGCAATGGTACAATAACCATATATGTCTCTGTCTCTTTGAATACAACCAGAAAATACAGGAAATAATATGCAGTATCCAAAAACAGGAAAAAGCAGAAAAAACAGCTTCCATGGGCTCAACTGGGAAATATTTAGTGTGACCTCCCCTTACACTTGAGCAACAGCAGGCACCTGGCTCCCGTAAACCTAAATGGAATGGAACCCTAAGTACTGTCAATGCTGACACTTCTGGGTGTCTTACTATTTCATGCCAAAATGACTGCTGTGAAAAAAGGTCTGTTAACCAGGTTTGTGCAAGACATGTTGATTGAGTGCAAAGGAGACTTTCAAATTCTGATGAGAGGTTCTTCTTTGAGAGCCTGGAGCAGGCTCAGCATCTGGCAGCTTCATCGGTTGCCAAGTTGGCCCTTCTACAGTCCGAAGAAGCTTGATCGGGAGTGGTCTTTGTGGAAGAGCAGCAGCCAAGAAACCACTTTTGCGGAAGGAGAACAGGCTA
>JANHZU010002228.1:66799-77028 GCA_032468055.1 Acrochordus granulatus | reverse complement strand
TCCCGCCCAGTCGGAGGCGCTGCGGCGGCGCAGCCCTCCCGAGGCCCGCCGCGCTGCGGCGGAGGCCCCGCAGTCGCCGCCCCGCTCCTCGCAGCGTCCGGGCGGACGACTCTCCGCAGCTTCGCCCCGCCTGATGTTCCCTTCGGCCCCGTTGCCTCTCCTGCACAGGCTCGGTTTACTCACGCCCCGTTCCCAAAACCGGGGCTCAAAAAACGCTCTATGGCGACTCGGAACGTAGCACGAGAACTTCGCTTTTCTTACTGAGGAACGGAGTGTGCATTCTCGGGGTTGCGCACGTCTGGGAACTCGGTTGTAGGTAGTCTGAAGTCCCGACTGCAATGGGGACCGGGATTTAAGGCGGCAGTTAAGGGAGTCGCACCCGATTGGACAACAACCTTTTTTGCCATGGTGGTTAAGTGAATCGCTGCAGTTGTTAAGCGAATCCTGCTTCCCCCATTGACTTTGCTCATCAGAAGCCATCTGGAAATGTCGCAAATGGCACTCGCGTGCCCTGGGCGCTGTAACCGTCACAAATACATGCTGGTTGCCAAGCGCCTGAAAGTTGATCTTGGTTTATGCTACAGACATAAATGCAAGGACTCTCGTAGGTCACTTTTTTCAGCGCCATTGTAACTTCAAACAGTCAGTAAACAAATGGTTGTAAGTCAAGGACTATCTGGAATTTAGTTATTCCGGCCACTGCATGTTTAGCTTTGCCCTGTTTGAGGCTGCCAGAAATAAAGGGAATGGTCCCTGCCTTTTTGTTGAAGTCACAGCCTCCTTGTTACGTGGTGCAAAAGCTCTTACGTTTTCTTTCAGCTGGGATGAATGGGTTCCAGAAAGCAGAGTCCTCAAATACGTCGACACCAATCTGCAGAAGCAGAAAGAACTTCAGAAGGCCAACCAGTAAGTAGTATCCGGTAAAGCCACTTCAGTGTAAAAGATGGGTGAGTTTTGGTCATAGGTGATATCTGGTGATAGGCACCTGAGACAGGTGCAAGGGAGTGGCAGATACTCAATAACTCAGGGGCTCACTTTCCCCTATGGAGACTTACGTAATTACAATGATAATAGGAGGAATTATCTGTCCATTTGTAATACGATCATCAGAGCTCTGTACCGGCTCCGCGGATTTGGCATTAGAATGGCACCAACTGTGGTTTCTTTAGGTGCTTGTTAAAGTCTCTTAGCGTTGCGGGTCGTGTGAGTAGTCAGAGTGCAAGATCAATTTGAGACCTGGATTGAGGCTTTTAAAATATTTTAATGATTAAAAGCATTTAAGCTACTGGAATTCTTTATCTTTAATCCTTTTTCTACAAAACCCTAGCAATGAAGCAGGGACTCTTGAAGAAAATGGAATCTCTTGACAAAAACGCCTCCTCTCATTTTGTTTTCTTTTCCATGTTTCTAGGTTGCTGCTGCTTGTTTCTCTTTCTGGAAGAGAACAATGTATTTTGGTTGGCAGTTGCTATTGTTTTGATGGTGTCCTAGTTCAGTAGTTTTTGGAGTGTAGTCCCATGGAACTCTGTTGCTCTGTATTCCACTTCTAGTGAGGCTCACCTAGGCTGGAGGGGCTGGTTTGGAGGGCTCCCCTGGGCACCGGTATGGACTGCTGCCTCCTTTAAAGGCAGATCCTTGGCTCAGGTATAAGGATCATTTTGAGCTTTAGTAGCTATTCCCTGTGGAGGAAGGTTAGATTGGGAGGAAGCTGAAGTCCTTTAATTTACAGTGTAAATTAAAAGGTACAATGACCTTTCCCATTTTTTACCAAGTCCATAATCCCTATCCTGTTTTTTAGGTAAAGGAATGGTAAGAGGTTTTTGGGAGTAATCATTTTAACTGAATTTCCTTCATTTAAGCTGAAATCCAGTTGTGACTGTATACATTGTAGTTTTGATGCCCTTCCTGCCTCATTCTTGAATGATCTTCTCCTTTACAGAGAAGTACAAAGTGCTCTCAAAGCAGCAGCAGGAGAAACCAAAACATTCTTTGCTGCCCTCCTTTTCCCCACTGTACTGTTGCACATTTCGGGAGATGTACATGTGTGTCTGATTAAAACTTCTTTGATGCCTTCCTTTGAAAGGGAACAGTATGCAGAAGGAAAGATGAGAGGGGCTGCTCCAGGCAAGAAAACGTCTGGACTCCAGCAGAAGAATGTTGAAGTGTAAGTGTTCTTGTTTAAAATGTTCTTCAAACGCTTTCATCTTCTAGAAGATCATAAAATTCATATATCCAAATATTAAAAGGGCACCATGCATGTGAAATGTTGCATTAGAAAATGTAGCTCTTGTTCCATTCTGAAACTTTTGCTTTTTAAATGGTTGTTATTTGAATGTAAATGGACCTTTCCAAGCCTCTTCACTGTTATTGTTGTATTTAGATCTATGGTACTCAGAGTGAATTTGTAGATTTTGTCTAGAAGAATTTCATAACAGCATTATAAACTATATAAATTTTGCATTGAGCTACAACCTGCGATCATTTGGAGCTTGGATCCCAACAAGTTATAGAGTCTTTTTAGGCAATTTAGCTGTTGGTAGAACTTTTATTTAGATGCAAATCACTTTTCAATCCTGGATCTGTTTTTCAGTTTGGTGAGGACAGAGAATCCCTGAGTCATGAATCCTGGGGTCTCTTTCCAACTGGCTGTGCTAGACAAGCCATTTGGATGATGGATATTTGGATATTTTTATCCTTTGGATATTTCTTTTTAGAACTTTGAATTTAGGAGATGACTTCAGCTGGTTTTCAAGGAGGATGTTAAGGACAGAATTCTCTATAATCCCTTTCAGAATGCTGTTCAGTTTCTTCAGTGCAGATCTTCTCTTTATGTAAAACCCTACATATGAGGAGATGATAAGCAGCAGTAGCAGCTATAGCATTGATATGGATTTCAAAGGAAATTGTCTCTTGGAAATCTTAGCAGCAGCTGTTCCCGATCCGATTTTCTTTGAGAAAAATCCAATTTTTGTAAGCTTAAAATCCCCCTTGGATTGGACCTCTAGATGGAAAAAACACAATTCAGAGAGTCACTTAACTGGGCACCCTTCTAAGCAAAATAATGGTAAACTTTTTGGGAACTGGCAATATCAGTGTGTAGGCTTGTTGTTTTGTTAACTTCTCTACCATTTTTTTCAAGCTGAACTGAGTTTTCTTAAAGGTTCTGTGTGTTAGGTCTGACAGTCTCCTTATCTCAACCCCTGTTGTCCCTAGATTTTTCAGACGAGATGGAGCGCATACAGTTTGCAATTTGGAGACCCCTGCAATATCGACACGGTGAGTTAAGGATGGATTGTCACACCAGGAAATGCATCCTAAAATCCAGATTTCCTTGGTTCTTTAGATTTTCTGTGGAATTTAAAGTTTCTTTTTTTCTGAATATGATGCAGAATTATTAAAAGTAAAGGCATATCATTCCTTGAATTACTCGATGGAATTCAGAACTTAAATATTGATTCAAAAGTGTTCTTTGTGAGTTTTTTTCCCCTTTAGGTAATCAGTGGATTGTCCTTTTAAACTGATACATTTCCATTTTTTCAGTTACTTCTGAAAGTATGAATTTGATTAAAGCAATATTCAGATGTTGCTATAAATGATGGAGTGACAACCCCCCAAATGAGTGAAAGTCCAACTGTGGGGCAAGTGTAGCATATTGCTGATTGGGGAAAGTAGCAAACAGTTCCATCAGCTGGTATAATGAACAAATTCAATTTCTGCTATGCAAAATAATTACCTGTTCAAACTATACTTAACATTTTTAGGAGTGTCTAATCTTTCTGTTAATGTGATTCAAAGTTTTCATAAAATGGTGAAAGAACTATTAGGCTGGGAGAGGATGAAAGGTGGCTGCCAAAGATTACTCTTAAGTTGTTAGTAATACTTGCTTTGGTTCTATGACTGCAAGTAAAGGCCTGACAAGCAATGAGGAAAATCACTATCTTTGTAGCTAGTTAAACCTCGTGCTTATTGTTGTAGTAATGCTGCAAATTCATCCTCTTCAAACATCAGTTATGCAAAATTTATCCTACTTTGATGCTGTTTTTAAAATATGAAATGCAGCAGTTTTGGATAGTTGCAGTTCAACTAATTTTTAGAACTATTAGACAGTTGAACTGAGTGATGCTGATTGATTTCAAGGGTGGTGGGAAAACAAGAAAAAGGGAGCAAAATTAGTAGAACTGCTTTGCATGTGGAGTAACAGGTCTTTTTTCTCTTTGGCAGGAAAACCAAAAAGAACAAACAGAAAAGTAAGAATTATTTTATAAGGCTTTTGAATATTTTAGTCAACAACCCAAGGCACAAAAGAGGGATTTTGAAAAGAGGCAGAAGTAACTTAGCAACTTGCCCATCAAAATGATTCCCAAATTAAATTTCAGTATAAAGATACTGTCTATATTTCCTGCACAGAGAATATTAATTTGTTAGATTAATATCCTGCCTCTCCTCTAGGAATTCAAGGTGGCATATGTAATCCTCCCACCTCCAATTTTTTCCTACACCCAAATCCTGTGAGATGGACATGTTGGGCCAAAGTCACCCACTGAACAGGGTGGGATCAAGGTCTTGCCTACACAAGTTCAACAGTTATAACTGTCATCTCCACACTGGCTCTCTCAGTGAATCTACAAGGCTATTAGCTCAAGTGGAGTCATATTTTAAGGTTTAAGGCATCCCATTTGCTGTTTAAGCTCCTCAAACTCCCTTCCGATAATTACAATTTTTGATCCTCCTCTGTGGCTGCACAAGAGAAGGGACTCCCAAGGTGCACTTTTTGCATTTCTGTGCTGGACATAGCCAAGAATTATGGGGTATCCATATTATGAACTATAAAATTGTGCATTTTCAGCTGGTACAGTGCTGGCTGAAAATGATAGTTTTAATCTGGTGCATTTAGAGGTGGGGGAAATACATCTTCAGGAATTAGTATCTGGTGATCCCTCCTATAAGTAACAAATGGGAAGGTAAGCCTCTTACAATATTGGATGGAAGCCCTCTTCTTGGCAATAGTAGAAGCACGAATTTGGAGATATGTACTGTATGTATTATATACAGTGTATAAATAAATACATATACATATATAGAGAGGGGGGAAGGGGGGAGAGAGAACAGGATTGATATTTCTCAGTAGGGTACAAGGGGCTCTTGCCATGGGGGAGATCATATTTTACACATACACACATATGTATCTTCCCATGGCAAGAACCTCTTGTACCTTACTGAGAAATACCAGTCATTTTCTGTCTATCCTACCTTGTAGTAATACAGGTAGTCTTCGACTTATAATGGCAACTGGAACCAGAATTTCCATTGCTAAGTAATGCGGTTGTAAAGCATGACTACATTGCTTAGTGATGGCAATTCCTGCAGTCCAGGTTGCCATTGTTAACCAAATCCCACAGTCATTAGGCACAACAACTTCCTGCCAGCTACCTACAACCCAACCCAAGTCAATGGGGAAGATGATAGGCAGTGGGTATCCTGCAGGCAGGCCAGTGCTGGGTGAGGGAGGAAATGAGTGTCAGGAGAGAATGCAAGAGGTGTGGTGTGCAGGGATGCAAGAAAAGGGTGAGCATAGGAGAGGTGCTAGGTGGGTCAGGGAGGGTGCCCTGGGAGAGTGGCCAGTTTGAGCACAAAGAGGCTGGGGGAGGATATGTGAGTGGGAGAGAATTACCCAGTGATTTGCTTTCTGGGGAAGGCTGCAAATGGCAATCACATGATCCCTGAGTGCTTTGCAACCAGTCCTAAGCGCAAACAGGTTGCCAAGATCCCAGAGTGGCAGCGGGGTTGCTGGGACAGCTGAAACTCCGAGGACCATTTGTAACCACCATTTGTTTAGCAGTGTCACTTACCGCATAGTTATAAGTTAATATCCTGCTTATAGAATAGTTTTAATCCAATGTATTTGGAGGTGCGAAAGGTGTGCTGGGTTAAAAATGAGAGTGCTGCATAATTTTGGTTGTGTCAAACTGTTTCCAGTCTCGATCCAAGGTTTGCATCATTTAAAAACACTTTTGCAGTTGTTCTTAACAATAGTGAATAATGGAGAGGAAAAAAACAGTTTTGTACTGAGAGGTTTTTTTGGTAATTGTTTGTAAAAGGGTAGCAATCTTTCAGTTTGACAATTTTTTCTGCTGTTAAATGGCATGGGGAGGTGTGGATTTTGAAAATACTTAGCTTAAAAAAACCTGTAATTTTTCTGCTTGTGTGTTTAGCTCCAGGAATTGGTGAAGGAAGCAGTTCTAGTGAAAACCCTCAGCCTCCCAGGAAGAAAAGAGCTCGCGTAGATCCTACAGTTGAAAGTGTAGGTATTGGACTCCTGGGTTCATTTTCTGGGATGAATCCCTGCCCAGCTGCACATGACCCTTTGACAGACTCCTGTCTTCCCTCTGCTTTGCTTCTGCTTCAGGAGGTGGTTTTGGGGGTGTAATCCAGGCTCCTCTTACTGAGCTGCTTTGCCATTTTCTTTTCTGAGCTGTGGTTGTCTGAATTAAGTGCCAGAAGGGACGTATGGCAAATTTTTGAGCCCTCAGATCACCTCTTGGGACAATCCTAAGAAATGCATAGCTTGATTCTTCATTCTGTTGGGTTACTTTACTTTTCTCTGCTGGGTTCTCAGTATAGGTTCCTCGATGGGTTCTGTACTCCGTTGTCTTTTGCATATTAGCAGGGACAGTTCTTTTACTTCTCTAAAAGACCTACATTTGGATTTTGTAGCTAAACTCTGTGCATCAGTTGACACATTGGTTACCCGTTTTGGCCCAAGATAGCACATGGATTTCCCTGTTTAGCTGCTTAATTTTGGGAAGCTTGTACACAATTGCACTCAACTCAAATTTAGTATCTTGGCATTCACAATTTGCATTTCTGTTTCTTCAGGAAGAAACTTTTATGAATAGAGTTGAAGTAAAGGTAAAAATACCAGAAGAGCTGAAACCATGGCTTGTAGATGACTGGGATTTGATTACCCGTCAAAAGCAGGTGAATTTGAAATTGTGCCTTTGACCTGCTAGCTCCTTCAAATTGTTTGTAATGATGTTTCAGCTTGATAAGAGGCCATTATCATTTTAAATGCCCTAGAATCCCTGATTGCAAAGGGGCGGAAGCTGGTCAGCCCTCTGAGCTGATGGATGGGCATTTTTTAATCAGCCTCTGATGGTTTCTGTTTTTTTTCCCCAGCTTTTCTACCTTCCTGCCAAGAAGAATGTTGATTCCATTTTAGAGGACTATGCAAACTATAAGAAGTCCCGAGGAAACACAGATAACAAGTGAGGAGCAGAGACTGAGCAATTGGATTTTACTAAAGGGCAGGCCAGGCATCTCCTGCTGACAAAAAGCCCAACTCTTGGAAAGGCTGGCTGGGTGGAAGGTTGCTCCTTGCTTTGGGGAAGCAGGGATATGCTGACTCTCCAGATGCTTAGGAGGCTTCTTATAACCACATACTATTAAAAGACCTTGGATCTAGATGAGATTGCATTAGATTAGATTAGGGGGAATGTTGTATAGGTTAGGGTTAGGTGACCTTGGGCCCGTCACTCTCAGCCCAACTCACCTCACAGGGTTGCTGTTGTGGGGAAATAGGAGGAAGAAGTGCATTAAATGTGTTTGCTGCCTTGAGTTGTTTATGAAAGTAAACAGGATACAAATATTTTGCTACAGGGGAAGTCACTCTCCAACCCCTTTTCAGCCCCCCTTCCTGCTAAATGCAGGGGAGCTAGGGCAGCCCAGATCATCAGTCCAGTGAACTGCTGACTGAGGATCACCTGGTTCTCTGGGCCCAGGAAGAGCAGTGGCTGCTATAGAGCCTCTTTCCTTTGGCTGGTCCGAGGCTCTTCCTTTGTAGGCATCAGGCTAGGCCAGGACAGGCTACTTCCATCTGCAGGAGGCTGCTGAATGGAACCAGTTTGGTCAGCTGTTTGTGTGTGCCTAGAGCCCTTTAACATCCCTTGGATCTCTCTTTTCCTTCCAAGGGCAAATGTTTTTGAATTTTTGCTGCTTGCCAATTGTGATGCTTAACTGCAGTGAGGTTGGGGAAACTGAAGGGATGGAGGTCGTCTCTCTTGAGCGACACATCCTTTTCCTGTCTGATGAAAGTCCAAAGATACTCTCTTCCTGCATCCACCTGAAGCATTTCATTCCTCAAGAAACCAAATGCCCCAAGGCAAAATGCCAACCCAACCCTGCGGCCAATGTCCTTTCAAAAAGCTGCTGTTCTTGGCATTGCAGGAGTGCCACCTCTGCCCTGAAGTCACAAAGCTGGTCCTTCAGGCACACATCTGTTGGGGGTCAGGAAAGTTTTCTCTTGTTCATGGTCTCTTACTACATCTTTATTGTTGTTGTTGTGGCTGTACATCAGAGAATATGCTGTTAATGAAGTTGTGGCAGGCATCAAAGAATATTTCAACGTCATGCTGGGGACCCAACTGTTGTATAAGTTTGAACGGCCACAGTATGCAGAAATCTTAGCAGATCATCCCGATGCACCAATGTCCCAGGTCTATGGAGCACCACATCTCCTCCGGCTGTTTGGTATGGATCAAACTTTATGCACCCAAAAGCTGAAAGATCTTTATGGAGAAACCTGCTCTAGCCAGTACATTTTTCATGTGCCACTGACTCTGTGAAGATGTTACTTCTTCCTATTTGCATTATTTTTAGTCTTCTTTTAAAGCTGTCCAAGTTTAAAGAATTCAGGCCAACTGAAGAAGCACTATGATAGCAAAATTGAGAGTATCAGATAATCCCAAGAGGTTATTTCCTGATCAAGGTGACTGTAAGGTTTCTTCATTCCTCTAATATGAAAGGCAGTAGGCCAAAACTAAAGAGGGTTTCAAATAAAGGAAGGTTTCCTGTTTAACCACTTAAGAGGTTCTGACTCTACTTTCCCATTGTTTCTTCCATCTTTTTTCTTTCTTAGCCTCAGAAAATAAATGGGTACAATGTTGGTGTAGGTGGACAGTACTGTGGGCAGGATGGAGCTAGTAATATGATTGCAATATTAAGGGCTATTTTTTTTAGCAGCTCAAGATAGTCTTCCATTAGAAGTATTCTTCATCTCATCTCCAGGCTGCTTAGATACAGTTGATAGAAAGTTGGGAGGCAGTTTTGTGGGAATGGTATAAATGAGAGCTGAGTAGTGACTGGGAGGCATGAGAAAGAAGGATGTGGTTGAGGGCCAGCTGCTCCCTTGGCGCAGCATCCCTGACCCTCTCACCTGAACTGCCTGCTAGACAAAGCAGAATAGGAGCCTCCGTTCTGTTCCTCCCTCAGTCGCACTTACAGGACTGACCAGCCTCAGCTCCACCTCAGGGGAGGTCTTAAGGGTTGACTAATGGCTCCTAAGAACCCCGCAAACACATTTCTCTTTTTCTTTGTTTTGTATTTGAAACAGTCAGGATTGGAGCAATGCTCGCTTACACGCCTCTTGATGAGAAGAGCTTGGCCTTGCTGTTGAACTATTTGCACGACTTCTTAAAGTATGTATAAAGATTACCTTCGATCTGTCAAGCTGAGTGATATATTTTGGTACTTGTGAAAATCGGTGCGATGTTTGCAAAAACATCACCAAATCCAGATGTAGTTGCCATTCAGCAGGGTGTTACTGACTATCTCTTGGCCTGCCTTGGTAATGGATGGTCTTCCCTTGCAGGACATGGCCATTAATTCAGAAAATCTCTTCAGTGGCTGCCCCTTTCTAGTGAGAGGAGACAGGCAAGGAGGGAAGGTCCACTCTATACTTCTCTTGTCCCTAGCTCATTGTGCCGAATCAAAGAAATGCCTTAAGGTGTGATTTGATCTTGGTATGGCGGGGTGAATTTTTTTTCTTGCCTTCCAGTCAGTGTTGATTGTTGGCAATTGCCTGGACTCATCCCTGCAGTTTTCTTGTGCAGCTGGAAAACTTCATTAGGGTTCTGCTACCGTCGACAGTGGCGACTGATCTGCCTAAAAACAGGTGACACAATCTCTCTCAGATGGGAGAGGGGAAATGCTTATTTTGCTTTCTAAATGGAAAGGGAAACACCTTTGCAGGAGAAAGTCATACCTGCTGGAAAGAAACCTCAGGTCATGTGTTGACCTTCAGGAAGGGCCAGTGGCCAGTCATTCTGTTTGCTGGCCTGGAGATAGGTCACGAGGCCTGCTACTTTTTTCTCTTTGTTTGATCCATTTGGCCTTACAAAATTTTCTCTCTTAAAAGATCTTTGTCGCACTGCATAGTATTAAGAGTGTTAATT
>JANHZU010002228.1:38386-50377 GCA_032468055.1 Acrochordus granulatus | reverse complement strand
TGAACTGTTCCCAGATAACTGGGTAAGAGCCCTCCCCAGGTATCTCCAATGGACCTGCTCCACGCATAAAGTCCAACTGGGAGACGATCCAAGTGATTTTGTCCATCAGGTGTTCTACAAATTCCTTGGCTTGGCCTTGTAAATGGTCCTGTGAACCCCCCTGTCTAAGGAGGGAATGGGTAATTTTAAACAGGGCTGCTGGGTGACATGCTGCAGCTACATTAAGTATAGAGAAGTAATGCTACTTTGCTGCTCTTATCACCACAAAGTAGGCCTTAATAGCAGCTCTAACCTGTGTTCAGTTGAATGCTCTAGGTGTCTCTTGGCCCTTTTCAGAACCTGCAGCTCCTCCATAAACCATAGGGAACAATGGGCTTGTGTGGCCAAGAGAGACCATACGGGTGTGATCCTGTTCAGGCCTGTGGCTGCCCTCTGATTCCAAACTGCAGCCACATCCTCAGCAGGACCATGCAACAAGGCCTCCAGGATCTCCCCCAGTTCCTTTTGGAACCCATTCAGGTCCATCAGTTGCTGAGGGCAGGCCATTCTTATTGGCTTGGCCTCCCTGCAGAGGGAGGTAACAGAGGAGAATCTCATAGACACCGAGGTGTAGTCTGACCATGACAGAGAGAATAGGGTTATATCCCCCACCAGATCATTTTTGCCATTGCTCCAACAAAAAAATGTCTCATGTGTGACCATTGCCATGAGTTGGACCACAGATAACTTGGGATAAGCCCATGGCCAGCTGCTTCTGAAGCCGTACCCAGAGATGGCAAATTGAAGTCCCCCAGGATAATGATAATTTAGATGGCCTGCAGCAGCTCAGGCAGGGATACAGAAATAATAAAACAGAAATAATAATCCCAACTGATCCTGTGAGCCCAGCCTCAGGGAAAGGGACTCACATCCAGCTACCTGGGGAGCAAGGCCCTTGGTGGCCAAGAGAGATTTCCAGATGACAATTGCAACACCCCCTCTCCTTCTCCGGCGTCTTGGCTGGTGCCAAACCCTAAACCTGGCTGGACACCTCTCTGAGAGAGGAACTCCTCCTTCTGATGCCAGCCAGGTCTTGGTGATGCATGCCAAGGGACATGGATCTTCTAAGTTAACCTTTGGGATGTTTTGTCAAAATAGATTCCTCTTGCTAGACAGTTGAAATTTTGCTTGCTGTGGTCATCTGATCACAAAGTGGCAGTTACTGTACCTGAAAACCATGCTGTGCCCGGCCTTCTGGGTGGTATTTAGAAAGCCCAGTTTCCTGGGGCTTTGCTTGGAGATGCTCCTATTCAAAGCTGACTAGGAATGGCAGAGAATCCCCTGTTTTTGGAGGATGTCGCCCACTTGTGATAGGATCGACCTGTGCATTCTTGCCGTACCGGCTGACATATTACTCACTGGTTGAGCATGCACTCACTGTATGTATTATTAGCCATTTTTTTCTATCGCCCTGCTATCAAGTACCAGGCAAATCAGAAAATAGCTCTGGACCCGTGTGAGAGTGTCTGCATATTGTTTACAGGATATTTTGGACTTGGATAATACTTGCAGTGTCAAAATCGCTGAGGCAGTACCACAGCCCAAAGGCTGCAAAACAGAGCCAGACTCTTCGTTCAGGTTTCCTTCACCTTCAGCCCCAGGCAGCGGCCACCCAAGCGATTGTCGGGGCATGCTGGAAAGACCGTGTTCCTTGGCAGACTTCTTGAGTCTTTTCAACCATGAGGTCTGAAGAAGAATCCGGGGACGGAGAGAACCTCACCGAGGATCCAAGCTGAGAAAAAGGGGACCAAGATGAACGCAGCAGGGCAGAGGAATTCCAAATTACAGCAAGCAGCCTCCTTGGACTCAGGCGGGCTGTTTCGTAGCTGAATGTGGGGTGTGTTGTTTGCTCTTGGCAGCAAGAACTTGGAACTCTAGGATGAGTTGCTTGTTTTCATGTGCTCTTAAAAATGCAGTAGGTATCGTCTATTTGATGATGAACCAAGCAAGATTTTGGCAGTGCAGTCTTAAAGTGGTTTCAAAATGTATTATCTCTTTTTAATATGGGGTGAAGTCCGGCAATTGTAAAGTTTCTGTTTATAGTTTTTTTCAGTAATTGATTAATTTACATTTAATCAATTTCAGTAATTGATTAATTTGCATCAAAGATGCTGGATAAATTGACATAATAAGCTATTTCGTGTAGAAAAAATTTGAATTTATTGATATGTGTTTCAAAGTATCGGTGTCTGTGTTGAGTGTTGAATTTTTATACCCATTCTAACTGTAAACTCTTATTTTTACTGTGACAAACCCTCCAGAAGGTTGTTTTTTACAAAATGTTACTTTTGGTATAAGTTCATATTTAAAAAAAAAACTTGGCTCATTTATGAATGATAGGAATGATAGGAACTTCATCACTTATGAACGGTTACACATTCAGTGAAAGGAAGCATTTATTGTCCTCGGATTTTTGGAAGAGGTCAAAATATGTGTTTCAGTCTGGATAATGTAGATAATATGGAGAGGAAAGGGGCTGAAGTAATATGAGTGTAGTAAAATTAGACTCAGAATGTCCCTGCCTTGCTGGACTGCCCCATCTTGGAAGGACAGCTTTAACAACTTCTCTGTACAATTAAGCTTTATGTCTGCTGCAAGTGTTTAGTCCGTGCTCAGAGCTAATGAAGACTTTTTGGGGCAAAGAACACATGTTGGGATAAGCAGTGGATTAGAGAAAATAATTATCCTGTAGATCCTTTGTTTCTTTGAACGTTTGCTTTCAAAGCCTGGCTGCAGATTTGGCAGGAATGGAAGACAACCTACAAGACATTTTGGGAAGGCTTGTTTAATGCTGTGTCTTCCATCACTTTCTTGGTACTATGAGGAAGTGTGCATGACCCGTCTTTGTATGGCTCTTGCAGTGTCTGACTGGGCTTTGAAAGGTTGCAGATGTCTCTGAATGAGGTTATGTGTTTGGTTGGCAAGTGGAAAAGGGACACTTTGAACACTTTTCAAAGGGAAGGCTTAGAGAGAAATAGGGCTGTGAGATGACCCCATACCACCCTAGTCCAATAAAGGCCATCATTAATTGTGGGATATGTCTGCATAGTTTTTACTCATTGATTTTAAGTAGGAGGAGCTAAGCAGACTATGGTCTGAGTTCCTTCTCTAAAGGAATATTGGAACATAGATGGTAGCCTCCAAGGCACCCTCCTTCTCTTTTGTTGAAGCCATTTAGAAAACAGAAACACATGTGTTCATTTTTAAACTGGGTTGTGGAGATGGGAAAGATGGATTGTATACAACTTGTTTTAACTGCCCTCTGAGGTTCTCCTTGCCCAAAGAAAGTTCTGTTATGTCTGAGGAATTGAGTGAAATCAGAGTCTGGCCTGATCAGTTTGTAAATTGCCACAGTGCAGGTTGGAAAATACTTCTGCCTTGATGCATGAATGTGGCACTTGCTTCAAAAAAGTCAACTGCTCTTTCATCCTCTGGCAGCTCCTATCATCCTCTGAAGAGCACCGGTGTACCAAGAGGATGCTCTTCCTTGCTGTATGAATTAGTGGCAAAAAGTGGAGCATCCAGATATGCCTTTCTTTTTACATAGTGCTTTTTCTGATATTGGTTAAAAAAACCTTTAATGCATTATGGTATGAATGGTACCTTAAAGATTATAGTTCTTATGCCTTTTATTTCTATATATCTTCAGAAGAGAATCATTATTAGACGAGACACATTCTTCGCTATTCAGATGGCTGTTTTTTCTCAACCTGAGGATTAATTTCCAAGGAGTCTGAAAATCTCATGAGCACCTCTGTTCAAATTGTGGTTCAGCCGCTGCTGCCCTCATGTGAGGAGCTCTGGCATTACTCACAGATGCACACCGTTCATTCAGTCTGTGGCACTGAGCTGAGCTGAGGAGGATGAAGAGATTTTGAGGGGGGGACTGAGTAAAAGCCAAATAATACTTGCAGTTTCCCTCCCCAAAGAAGGAGTTCTGGAACGGATTCAAGGACATTGATGCTCCTCTCATAACATTTTGCTCTGAGCGGGATACCTCGGGCCAGGTCTGTTGGAATGAAAGCTTCCATGGGAATCGGAATCGGAGTGCTGAGCCACTCCTCCAGGGGGTCTGCCTGCAGCACTGCTTAAAATGCATCTTTCCAAGCGGTTTCTCCTTTCGACAGTGTTCCATTCCTTTTTATTGGAGATACTAACCATTTGTGTGAAGCAAATATTTTCTGGAATTCCTGCTAGATTTTCTAATACTGACATTTATTCTATGTGTTTCAAACAGTTGACTGCAGATTGGAACAAACATGATGATCGTTTGATGAAAGCAGCTGAAAGGGGTGATGTGGAGAAGATCTTGTCTGCCCTTGCTAAGAAAGGAGTGAACCCCACTAAACTGGATCTTGAAGGGAGATCTGCGTAAGTGCAAGGAGGGGCTTGACCATAATTAGCTTGGCCTCCCTCCAGACTGTTTGCAGTTTGGGGGAAAGCTTTTTAAGGCAGCTTTTCCTCTGGACTAGATTTTTCAGAGGGATGTTATTACTAACAGACCTTACTATAAACTTGATTTAATATTTATTTCTTAGAAAAACTCTTTAACCCTTGGGAAAATGCCATAGAAAAATGTTAAATAGAAGGTTGTTGGGGCTTTTATCCTTGGAAAATAATTTCATATTTAGAACTCATGTTGTATTTTGCAATTTTTATTTGAAATTTAGAAATGTTTAGAGAAGCATTGGAGAGAGCCTCTTTTGCAAACATTCCATGAAACTGACAAAATTGATTAGACTTAAACTTTTCTCTTTGCACAACGTCTGGAAACTCAAATGTATTAATTTATTTAAGCCAAGGAATAATATGTGGCGCTGAAAAAAGAACTCAGGTGCACAGTTATGAGATGAAAGATATCTGACTTGTTATAGCATGCATGAAAAGATTTTCAGGTTGTTATCAAACACAAGCAGAAAATGAGGCAAATGTTAATAGGTAGGTTTCAGTTTATGTCACTTCATTGAACAATGGTTCAAAGTTACGGCAGTGCTGAAAAAAACAAATATACTACCATTCTTGGGGTCCAGCCATTGTAGCACCCCAACAGTCACTTGATCACAGCCTGACTCTTAGTGCCCAGTTCATGGCTCCGATGTCGCAGGAAGCTACAGTAATGAGATCGCCATTCACAGTCTTCCCTGTTGACTTCCCACAGGCAAAGTGCATGGGGAAGGCAGCAAGGAGGATCACAAGTTGCTCTAGCCTTTTCTTCCCACCTGCAGCCTGCACTGGCTCTACCCCCTTCCCCTGTCTCTCAGGACTTGCGCATGGCCTCTGCTGGCCCGATCTAAAACAATCACTAAAGAAGAGGTACGAGTAATTTCCAAGTCTTCTAGAATCTGAAACCCAGAATGCCTTGAATATCAACTGTAAATGACTCCATTTACTCCATTTCTCTCTTAAGTTAAAAAATGGTGGAACTGATGACTGCCTGGAATATTCTGCAGAAGTATTTGTGGCAAGTGAGCCTGAGAGCTGGAGTTGGTTCAGATGGACTGGAGTGCAGCAGCATCTCCTGGTAACATAAAGCCTTAGATGGTCAGGAGGGCTCAAGGGCTGTGGCGCTATTCAGAACTAGAAAGTGCTACAAAAGGAAGTACAGTGTGGCCCTGCTGCTCTGGGGAGGCTCTAGGTCTGTGAGGGGACACCTTTGCCCCCCTGCAGTAAATAGGGCAGCAGCTCACACAGAGCTGTGATTGGTATTACACTGTTCAGTGCATTGCCCATTCCTTATTCTGTTGGGGGATCAATCAATCCCAGCAACAGCTTAACAACATGTTGTTACAAGTATCTGTGCATTATATAAATATCAAGATTTAGTTCTGCTTTAGCTATAGCCCAGAAGATCATGTTTTAAAGTCCAGTTGTTTGCTCCTGAAAGGTTACTTAATATTTTTCTTTTAAAATTCATCTTGTTTCCCACACACATGTAGAATAATTTCAGTACTTTCACATAATGGAATTGTACAGGTGTCCAAGGCATCACTTTTTTACCTTTTATTTCACCCAGATTCCATGTTGTAGCCTCAAAGGGTAACCTTGATTGTCTGAATGCTATTCTTGTACATGGAGTTGATATTGTGGCCACTGATGTAGCAGGTATGGTTTCCTTGTTTGAAATAGAACGGTTGCACTTTGTTACTGAACAGCTTTGAGAAACCAACTAATGGATTGTGTGTGTCTGGCCTTGTAAGCTGTTTGGTTTCGTGTTGCTTGTTTTGTTGTCTGTTGTTTGGAATTGTAGTATCTTATTGGTAGAAAACCAAAAAAAGAGAGAAGTCAGGGAACAATTTATTCTAGACTACAAATCACTTTACCTATATATGTATAAATCTGTTTGTGTGTATGTGTGTGTGTATGGGAGGAAAATAGGCATCTCTTTGTTTATGTACATAGCATATATTTCCTGGCTATATATTCAGAATTTCCTTGTTACTTTCTTCAGGAAGAAATGCTCTGCATTTAGCTGCAAAATATGGACATGCACTTTGTCTGCAAAAACTATTGCAGGTATGGAATAGTTGACAAATTATTAAATGTTACGTAGAAAAGAAAGCATGATAAGAAATGTTGTTTCTTTGTATGGGGAAAATTCATAACCTTGATAAGCTGTATAGATAATATACAGCTATATATAGAGCTATTATATATATATAATATACAGCTATATATATAAATGTCCAGAGGGATTTCAGAATCTAAAAAACTAAGCAGGAAGCTGAGTAACTTTGCACACTTTCTGAACATATGCAGGATTCTGTTTCTGAAGGTCAGTGGAGGTTTCATGCTTAGCAATTCTGTTTATAAGGTAAGAGGGAAAAGCATCTCTTTCAATGTTTAGAAAGAAGCCCTGCAAATCAAGATACCATGTGGATGTTGTGGTCTGATTTTGTAGAGAGCTGCATTTGCTCTTGTTCCTGCAGACATTATTAGAATAGATATACACACATAAAGTCTGGCTCTTATATGAGCTTTCCTGGTCCATGCATGTATTATTTTTGAATGAAAATGTATCTAAAGTGTGACTTGAAGTGTTGCCATGCCATGTTTAGATTCTGCTAAATATTGGAGGCATTAAATATCAACCAAATGGTAATAAGATATGTTTGGCTCTTCTACAGTACAACTGCTCAACAGAAAATGTGGATCTGCAAGGACGTACTGCTCTTCATGATGCGGGTAAGAGATAGGCTGCGTATATAGCTAGAATTCCTTATGTTCTGAGAGAGTCAGCAGAGGTATTATTAACATGGAAAAAACAGTGATTAGTGTAGATGCTGCTTGTGTTTCACCAGAAGATGAATGATAATTGTTAAGGCAACTTTTTTTCATATCTCAGTCGTTTGAAAGTGATTGAGGTGCGGTGGCACAAGCGGTTAAGAGCTCGGCTTGCTGGCTGGAAAGTTGGCCACCCGAGTTCAAGACCTGACGTTGCTGTGTAGCAGGGCGAGTGCCTGCTGTTCTCCCTCAGCTCCCACCCACTGCACCCTAGAATCGGTCATGACTGGCAGGGTCACCCTTACCTTTACTAGTTTGAAAGTGACACATTCTGATCGAGAAGTTGGTAGAGGTATTGCAGTGAAAACCTCTTGCTATTATAAAACAGTCTAGAAGCTTGTTCTACAGCTCCAAGAGCAAATAAATAATCTACCAGTAGTTGAATCTTGAATTTTCCCCCAGTAATGTCTGTTCTTTTGTTCCCCAAAGCAATGTCAGATTGTACATCCAGTATACAGTTGCTGTGTGACCATGGAGCCTTGGTGAACGCCAAAGATGCTGTAAGTTCTTTCAGAGTTTTCTTCCAGAATTGGTCAAATTTCATCGTCATCCCAGTTCTTAAGAAAGACAATTTAATTATTTTCATTTATTTTTATTTATATATATATATTTTTAATAAGAAAGCTGGTTTCCTAAGAAAGCCTCCATCAGCAGGATGAATTACTACAGACCTGTCACTTTAACTTCTGTAGTCATGAAGATATTTGAGAGCCTGGTGCTGCAGCAATACAGTATCAGCAGTACAGTCCTTCAAGTTTCTGGGCTCTATAATCTCCCAAGACTTGAAATGGACAGCTAACATTAGTACCATTATTGAAATGTGTTATAAAATTAAGTCCACCTCATTCAGAAACAGGGTTTGGTAACAGTTCGTTTAATCTTGTGTTATTCAGGCAAAAGCAAGGTTAGCGTGCAAAGGATAAATTAATGTTTACTACAAGATTATAATATTACTACAAAGTTACAAAATTGCTATAAGGTTACTAAATTACTACAAAAATTACTACAAAAACTGTGCCCAACCAAGGCTTATCAGTGTGTGTGCCCAGACAAGGCTAATCAATTGCTGTAAGTATTGTTGCCCAACCAAGGCTAATCCACACTCATTCACACAATACTTACATGCACTCTCATTCACACAATACTTGTATACACTCTCAATACAGGTGGCCAATCTGTATTAGAGTGGGCTGGAAAGTCGACTGAGGGCATCCCCTGCTCCAACCAAGAATTGTTGCAAGCTTCGGGGTGTCATATCATCTCAGTCTCTTTTTATACCCAACTTCTTTGCCAACTTCTTAGGTATAATACGTCAGAGACCTAACATAGCTATGGTACATTTTATCTTGAGCACACCCAAACACTGCACATTTTACTCTATTTCCAGACTTCTGGGAGGATACATTTCCTTGGCATTCTGTATGCCTACTACTGTTCCTGATAATCTTAGTTCTTGACTGTACAATCCATAATTCACTCATGCACACGTTCAAGAACTCAGTTGGTAAACACATTCCAGCAATATGACCAGCCTTGTGGGTTCACCTTGAGGCTAAGCATGGCTATTCCTTCTAATGTACTTGTAATATATTCATAACATGTAACATAATGATATGTGGCATCCAGCAAAGTTACAATATATTTATAACAAAAGGCACAACAGAGGATGTACTTCCTGCACCAGCTCAAAAAGTTCAATCTGCCTCAAGAGCTGCTGATAGTTCTACAGAGAAATCATTGAGTTTGTCCTTTGTACATCTATGACTGTATGGTTTGGTGCTGCAACCATGCAGAACAGGTACAGACTCCAATGAACAGTCAGGACTGCAGAAAGAATAATTGCAGCTGGCCTCCCCTCCATGGAGGACCTGGATATTGAGAGGGTCAAGAGAAGGGTGGAAATGGTATCTGTAGACCCCTTTCACCTTGGACATAAATTGTTTAATTGCTTCCCTCTGGACAGCGCTATAGGATATTGCATATCCAAATGACCAGACATAGGGACAGTTTTCCCCATGCCATTATTCAGCTGAACACTTAACTCATGCTATATAGCAGGACACAGAGTGCAAAAAGAATTCTAAATTAATCCAGAAGTTCTTTTTAATGTGTACATAGTACCAATAGGTTGTTGTTCTAATTCTGCAGTTTACTATGTTCCTTTTCTAATGGCTGCATACTTTGGATGCACGCTTTACTGCTAAATGAATAATTTCATTTATTTATATCATTATTATTTACTATTGTCTTGCAAGTACACTGAGAGATGTTCTACTGGAGTCAAATTCCTTGCATGTCTAATCATGCTTGGCCAATAAAGTATTTGAATCTGTTCCTTATTCTTTTTTAATTGTAATTTTATCAAAGATTACATCAATAAAACTAATACTGTACAAACTAAAAAAAAGAATAACAAGAAAAAATAGAAAGTGTAGGAAAGAAAGAAGAAAGGGAAGGGGAAAAGAAGAATATAATAAAGAAAAGAAATATATAATAAAGTGATATCCCCTTCATCACAACAGTTATAACTCTTAATCCATTTGTAACTTTCTAAAATCAAAGTTTTGCTTCTGCTGTTTGTTCCAAAAAACCCCCCAAAGAAACCTTTTTTTAAAGTTCTTAAACTTGTAGTTAAAACTTTTTTTTACTAAGGGTTGATGGAAACTCACCCGGTCCTATAAAACCTGTTATCCAAAGGGTCTTAATAGCTGAAAAGCTGTTAACAAGTCACTTCCGAAAATGATTAGAAAAGGAACTACCATACGTGTGCTTAGTGACCTTTCACAGGAGCCAGCTACGGTTCGAGCAAGATGGCTTTCTCTTGTCTCCCGAAACGCTCAGCCCAGCGGAGATTCTGTCTTGCAGTCTCCTTGTGAGGAGCAGTTTCCTGGAGCTCTTGTCTGGAAAGGAATTGCCAAAGAATCCGTCTACTTGCTGACACTTCATTCTACCACAATTGTCAGCTCTGCTTTTTGTGGAGCTGTCTGCTTTTGCTTCCCCAGAAGTTCATTTTCCACGATGTTTTCCTTTCCCTTCTCCCAGGATGGAAGGACACCACTGGTGCTGGCCACTCAGATGTGCCGTCCAACCATATGCCAGTTTCTGCTGGACAGAGGTGCTGATGTCAATGCAAGAGATAAGCAGGATCGGTAAGACTCCCCCGGCGCCTGCAGATGCTACATGCTTCTGAAAGGAGTTAGAGTTAGTTTCTCTGTGGCAAAACCCTACAGAGACCAAGTGGTGATAAATTTTGGGCCCCGGGGATTTCATAACTGGAAATATTTCATCCTTGACTCTGAGCCTGGAGGCTACTTTTTCTAATCAAACCGAAGGTGAATGCCTTTGTTCCTTGGAATTTTTTCAGAGTCTTCGTTTGTGCTTTTTTCTTTCTCCTGCAGAACTGCTCTGATGCTGGGCTGCGAATACGGTTGTAAGGATGCAGTAGAGGTTTTGCTCAAAAATGGAGCCGATGTTACCTTGATGGATGCGCTGGGCCATGACTGTGTTTATTATGCACGAATTGGGGACAACGTTGAAATCTTGTCTCTGATAAAGGCAGCCTTTGAGGAATCCAGCAAAGGTACATCAGCTTTCTTCATATTTTCAATTTCTTCTCCACTCATGATACTGCCTTCTCCCAGTTGTTCCTGCCCGTCTGATACGATCAGATAGATTTTTAGCTCCGTTTCCTCATTATTAGGGCCTTAGAGGGTGGTTTTGCCTCACCTTGAGATCCCTTCTGGGTTTGAGAAGGCCAATGGAACCGGGTTTTTCAGAAGTCCTACGGGTGGAAACATGACCATTTTCCTCTTGAATTTGGGGGGCTTCATTGATACATTTTATTTGTATCTGCCAAGAAACTTTCTTTGTAATGATTTGTTTTATGGCTTTGTATTTTTTTGGTTGTATAGTTTTATTGTTGTGACCCACCCAGGCTTGTGCTTTAAATAATATTCTTAAATATTTTATTTATCAAATTTTAAAACCACAGGGGGGCTCTGGGCAGTGTACAGATAAAATATAAAAACATAAAAACTACATAAAATTTGAAAAGTCAAGGATGAACTAAAAATCGGTGTGGAATTTAATTAAAAGGCGGAAGGTGTGCTTTCAGGGTGCTAAGCATCCCCAGGGTTGCATGCTGCTCTGCAAGCTCCATGGGAATTGGCAGAGCCAAGTCTTCAAACTCTTGTGAAAGGCCAGGAGAGTGGGGGCTTGCCTCACCTTCAGAGGGAGAATATGCCACAAGGCGGGGTCAACAGCAGAGAAGACTCTCTTCCTGGACCTCGCCACTTGGATTTCTTTGGCTGACTGAGTCAGCAGTATGCCTTCCCTGCCTGACCAGGTGGGACGGACCGATGTAATGGGACGAAGACAGTTCTGTAGGTAACCTGGCTCTCAGCCATGTAGGGCTTTATAGGTCATAACCAACACCTTGAATTGGACCCGGAAGCAGACTGGCACCTTTTTGTTGTTGTTCAGTCGCGCAGTCGTGTCCGACTCTTCGAGACCCCATGGACTGCATTGTGCCAGGCCCCCCTGTCTTGCACTTCGTCCCGGAGTCCTCCCAAGCTCACACCCATCACACTGACTGTGCTATCTGTCCATCTCATCCTCTGCCGTCCCCTTCTCCTCTTCCCTTCAATCCTTCCCAGCATCACAGTCTTTTCT
>JANHZU010002228.1:0-36613 GCA_032468055.1 Acrochordus granulatus | reverse complement strand
CTAATTTTCTTGAAGAGCTCTCTAGTCTTTCCCAGTCTATTGTTTTCTTCTATTTCTTTGCACTGCTCATTTAAGATGGCCTTCTTATCTCTCCTTGCTATTCTCTGGAAATCTGCATTCAGTTGGCTGTATCTTTTCCTTTCTCTCCTTCTTTTTTCCTGCCTTCTTTCCTCAGCTATTTCTTAACCCTCACTTTAGGAGTACCCAAATTTGTACTTGTCCTTTGTGAGGAAATGCAGCATGATTTAAAACAGGTGATCTTTACATTTCCCATCTGTAGAAACCATTTACACAGTAGGATCCCATCTTGTCAATGGCCCTGATTTACTTTATCATTGCAGCAGATATTATTGTATTAAATCCATGCAGTCTTCCCTGACTTTTAAGAGAAATGGAGCTGAATGTCCCCAGCGTATTGACGACATCTGCTCCCCAAACTGAGGTCAACCCCAGCAACTTCATTTCGATACTAAATTGCATTGAAGACAAAAAAGTGGCCTATAGCCTACCTCTACTAAACTTTGTGATTGTCTCTGCATATTGGAATGACATCACTAATTCAACTCCTCACAATTCATGAAGTTGGTCCAAGATAATATTAAAAGCTACAGAGAGATCATAAAATCGTGCTCATCTGTCAAAATTGGTCTTCATTTTAGCTGTATCTTCATTGTGTTTCTTGCACTAAAAGCAATCACAATAAGAATTTCCATATAAACTTTGATTCTAGGATAGTCCAGATTTGAACATAGTAGTTACTTTTTTTCAGTGGGAGGGGGAGTTATTGATAAACAGATTATTAATATTTTAGATCAGTGCTTATCTAATTTGGAAAACATTTGAAATATTGCAAAAGAAATGTGGGCTTCCTAAAATTTTAAAATGATTGTATATTATTTCCCATTTTTTTCGACCAGTAGATATCATGGAAGATTGCTTTCTGCCTGTTTTAAGAGGCTACATGGATGAGCCCTTCACATAAAAATTCCTACCTTGCCTTGAACTGAAAAATTGTTATGGGTCATCCCTGCCAAAGTATATTCATCCTTTCCATCTCAGCTGTTATCTTGTTCCACTTAGTTTCTGTCTTTTCTGTCTTTTGGTACACTTGAAACAGACCTGCATGCTCTTAATGTATCTAGGGTTCTGATATTTATTTATTCATCTTATTTCTATTTGATTGCAATATAAGTGATTCTTAGCAGTGTATATTCACAATAACTCTGTGTTTACTCTTAAAATCACATTATTTTACCTAAACATATAAATAGAATAATCCTGGGTGGGCAAATCAGTGGGATCAGAAACGATTTCCGAATTCCTGCTGACTTTCTCATTGACTTTGCTTGTGGAAGTTGGTAAGGATTGCAAATGGTGATCACGTGACCAAGGGATGCTGCAATTTGTTTGTAAGTGTGAAGTTGTCAAGGAGCATTGGAAATCACAATTGACCATGGTGGTGCTGTCATGACTATAACTTTGCCAGCGCAAGTTGTCTGAAAATTCATGAAATTTCAATCCCGTGAGACAAATTGGTCCCAGATTTTAGATCCATTCTTTAATGTAGCCCATTTGAGGTACCTTGATTCAAAAATTGTGGGTGTATGATGTAATGTTTCAATCAGTTGAAAGTTGAAAACAAATGGACAGAGAGTTTTAGTAGTATATTATAGATCAATACTTTTGTATTTGCTTCCAGGAACTGAGATACAGACTAGGATCATCCGTTCAGTTTCCAAAATGATCTGGCAGTAATTAGGTTCTATTATGACTGAGCAAAACAATTTTCTGCTTTCCACCATTCTACTAGGGCAATGGCAATTTTGGCTGCTTTTTTATAAGTAATCCTTTTCAAGAGCTGTGCCATGCAGATCTTTGATCAGGATCCTTGACCACTACTAGTTGCATTATTTGCTGTCCCTAAAGAAGTTTGCCTAGTACCTATATTGGTCATCTTTCAGCATCACAAACAACCATCTAATCTCTCAGGCCTCTTAGCTTATCATACACAGTAGGATCTGTCTATATTTTAATCTGTGTATATCTTAAAGCAATTTGTATCTTTACTGTTTTTAAGTATATTGATTTTGATATTCCATTATTTGTAAATTAGTGAGTACTTCTGTTTTTGGCATATATAACTGGATTGTACCATGTTTTGTTCTATATTTATAAATTCTTAAATTTGAATGGCCAGCTTCCATTTTGAAATTATGTATGTATAATTCCATATGTGCAATTATGTACAAACTTTTAGCCTTTCCTGGCCTCATTGTGAGTCCTTCAGTTACAGGGAGGATAATTTTGTTGTATATCAATACAGCAATGCACAGTAACAGTCACAGTAGCAACATCTCAAACAGTCCATTAAATGAACATCTTTATAGGTTTTGTAGTATATTCTTTATTTTTTATTATTATTAGCCATGGTAAATATAATTTATTTTTCCTTCCTTTTTCAGTGTTCTTACTCTCAAAGGTGAAATTTTATTATTCCCTCTTGCTTACATTTACATTTATTCAAATGAGAATGGAATTAGGAACATAATACTTTAATGTTTTAGGTAAATCAAATAGATGTATTAATATGAAGTTTAGAAGAAAAGAAGAAAACGTATTTACATGAGATTGGAAGGGAAATTATGTAGACGAAAAATATAGCTCCTTTTCACTGAAGCTGCCATAAGATTAATGATATATTGATTATCAAAATTTATCATATCTCAAGTATTTTTAAACAGTATTAAGCAGGAAGCTTTCTGGAAAAATTTTTCAGAGCTTCCCAGTTCCTTCAGCTTTCTTTCCCTGGTTGCTAGTATGTGACATTATTAAGTGGGATGTTTCTGCAGAAAAGTTATCAAGACAACTTATTACTTGGGGCTTGACCCATTAATATAATTACATTTATTAATTTAAAATCTTTCTATGAGCAACATAATTTAGCTTTTGCAAGTTTTCATTTTTGTAGCTTTCTGAGTTTAGATACTGGTATCTCAGAGTTGGAGAGACATTTTCATAGTTCAGATAGATATTTGCATAGTTCAAATAGACATTTGCATTCTTCAGGCTAGAAACTAAGAGACCATGAGTTCTAGTCCCACCTAAGGCACAAAGTCAGCTGGGTGATCTTGGGCCAGTCGCTTTCTCTCAACTTTAGGAAGGAGGCAATGGGAAACCAGTTATGAAAACTTTGCTCAGAAAAAAGCAGTGATTTATCCAGGCAGTCCCTGTGAATCAAAAACCATTGAACAGAAAAAAAAATCACTTAATATTTTATATTTATCTTTTGGAAGTACAACATGCCAAAATGCCAAAACATTTTATTGTCTTATGGTCATTTTGCTTTTCATTGGCTGATCACAAATTCTTCTGTATTTAGATCCTACAAGCTTACAACGTATCACAAGCTGCCATGGCTTCACTAGGTAATGGAAATAAATCTTTTCCCAGAAATCCAAACCTGCTCTAAGCTTTTGGTTATTCTCTAAGCAATGTCAGGCAATCCTTCTGACTCCCATTATTCTTCTGTAGGTAGAATAATTTTTTGGCTATAATTATGAAGGCTAGAAATAGATAAAATTAAAGTATCCAAATAAAGGGTTTTTTGTCATTTTTGGTGATTCTAAGTTTAGATATTTGTACAAAAATGAGTTTATGTATTACTGGATTGCAGCAGAAAACAATCTTGTAAGGTAATATATACAGGAGAAATATTTGCCTTCCTAAGTTGATATAATTCAAAAAAAGTGTTGAATTCTGGTGAGTCTCTTATACAGATGGATGAACATAGATCCCTGTCTGTGCAGTTGAGACTTGTGAAAAAAAAGAACAGGTATTTTCCCAGTGAACAGAATTACTTTTGGTTTTGAGACAGATTCTACAGAAATTGATACTGTAAGAGGAAGCAATATATTTTTGAAATGTCTAACCAAGGGATTCAACAGGTGGTGATACCTTGATATATCTTGCCCAGTTCAAAGATGGATGAATGGAATAATTCATGTTCAGCCATACACTTGACTAACATGCATGTGTGCACATCAAGTATTATACATAAGTCTTCTGGCCTAAAAGCTTAGAGTCAAGTCATGCGCATGAGATCAGATTGTTAAAGACATTATTGCAGTGGCTGAGTGCTCTCCAGTGAATCCTTTATGCTGCATTCTTCAAAGTATTTCCCAATACAGCCAACCTTAGATCTAATTACAGAACTACTCCACTTTGGGCTGAAGCTTACTTTCACAGATTCCTTGTGCTGTTCTGCCTGCCTGGCCTTTGCCCATACAGAGAACACAATGACAATAACATTCAGTAACATTATGACATTAACCCTTTAAAATCCCAGATCAAGTTGTTCTAGTTGCTTTTCCGTGTCCTGTGCCTTGTTTTACTCTCAATTTCTGGATTATCTGATACTCTGTTGGGATGTCTTTAAGGGGATCATTCCTGGGCCTATGTATACATGTGTGAAATGTATCTAGGAAATGTGTTAGTACAGATTGCTTGTGTTTTGGATTTCAGCAGTCAAATCAGAGCCCACAAAGATATTCTGCCCAAAACTAAATGTATTAGGAGAAAATTTCATTGTTCCAATAATAGATGGGAAACTGCAGGCCAGAACAGTACTTGATTCAAATGCGAAAAAGTTCTGCACAGCTTTATATTCTACTGTCATTAAAATAATTTAAGAGGGACATATTTGAGGCATTCATATGTTAGTTTGCATGATATGAATAAGAAGGCTAAACTGAGGTTTAATAATTTGAGATTCATAAAGTTTGGGAAATTCAGCCATTGCTTTAGCATTGTGTGTGAACCACACAATTTGTGTACAATGAATATAAAGACATATGTTGTACAAATATAATAACTGCAAAGTATTAACCAAGTTCATGTGTTTCTTGAACTCGGACCATTGGTCTAAGATGATCCAGCAAGTTTTTCACTTTGAACTTCACATGGTGTTGCAGCCACTAGTTTTTCTTACTATGTTTACCTTGTTTCTGGACTTAATTTTCTATACAGAACACAAAAAATACTATTTTTTTCTGACATAAATGAGATAAATATTGTTTAACCAACTGGTAGCTTTAGAATAAATAGCTATCATTCCTTTGTTTACTCTGTACCAAAGCAGCAGTTTTAAACTGTAAGCACGTATTGAAAGAGATAGGAAGAAGTTGTACAGCCAAAACACATGGTGAAAGGACGACAGCGTCCAGGTGTCCTTGCAATGGGAAATAGGTTTCTCTTAATTGACATTGCACTGAAGGCTCTTTCCAGCACTAATTCATACCCAGCCTGGGAGTTCTGCACAGCTGCTTTTGAGGAATCATAAGACAGGTGTTTGTACAGTAGTTGAATTGCCTAATACAAGGTAGCATCAGCTGTGGTGTTAGGGTCCCCAGGTGATTATCCTGGTAGATTTCATTCCCCATGCTGAGGCCTTTGTGCTGGGACAATTTAGCATCTAATTCTCAAAGATCATCACTCCTAGATTTTGTTGGATGCATTAGTTTGTCCACCAAGTTTTTATTTCTTGGTGCAACATAGAGGATGCTAATGTGGTTGCCCTCTTTCCATTTCTATTCTGTTGTCAGATATATAATAGAGTTAATTCAAGTCCACTTCCAACCCACAGTGTTGTTTCCCATGGCTGGCTGGCAGTTCTGTGCTTTATAATAGGTGCGGATGTAGATGGTATCACGGCTTCTGTTCTTTTACCACTTGTCCCTTGTTCTTGTCTTTCTTTCTCTGCTTTTTCCTGTCTTTTTCTCCTGTTTTGATTTCTAATTGGTTCTGATGGTTTCTGAAGTTTAATGAATAAACATCAAGCTACATTTTTGCTAGCTGAACTGAATGTACGTGTGCTTGCTCAGTTTGGGGTATAGGAAATGACTGAGAATGTGCTGGCTGCAAACTAAGCATAAAATTACCTACAGTAATTTTCCAACAGATTTTAATATTGATCATCTCTGGGACAGGAGGTTTAGTATAACTTAATTTTCATTGATCTGACCTTTGGTTATTTTCCCCAACTCTTTCCTATTTTGATTCAATGTTGCTTTCTATTTCCTGCTGTAATGTATTTGAATTATATTCAGTTATTTTATTTTCAAAAACTCTATGGATATCTGATTTGTGGCATAAAAGAAAAATGGATAGAAATTCTGTTACAAATAAGAAAAAATATGATATGTGTGGGTTTAAAAAAATAAAAATTTGGAGTAGGAATGGTATGTATCATCACAATCTAATCTAACTAATTTCAGCCAAGTATGATCTAACCAAATTTCACATGAATGCATATACAATCTATTGAATCTGTTATTGGGATTATCCTTACCTTTCAAATTCTCATATTGAAAGCAATGGAAATAAAATATTTTAATTCTGATTAAATACTCATATGTCATTTTGAACAGAGTTAGCTTCTGATCTCTAATATTCTGTACTTATGCTCTTTCTCTATACTTCTGTCATTGTCTTAACTGAACAAGAAATTAACCTACACTTGTGTTATCAGTACCACTAGTTTGCCAACTCTTTCACCAAGTTATAATTAAAAATAATATGGACTATACCTGCACCCAGAAAATGACTTTTCACTTGTGTCAGTATTGTCACTAGAATTATAGGGAAGGAAAAACAGGGGTTTTGTCACAGGCCAGCCAGAAGACATATTACCTGAGCTTTGAAAGAAGTAGTTCACTGTGATTTGTTTCAGGTTAAAGCTGTTAAGTTCTTTCACATTTGTGAGTTCTTACATTACCTTGTCCACTGAAAGGGTGGAAACTTGTTGACTTCAAATAGTATGTGTACCTGGATGGAATGTTAACTATTTTTTACTTACATGATTGGGAATAGATTAATTTTTCTCTCTTATTAAAAAGCAAATGGAAAATTTAGTTCTAACATCTTGGAGTATTGTTTTCTATCCACAACAATGAACATGATTTTTTTGCAACTTTTAATTTACAATATTGATTCTTGGAGTTCACTAAATGTTAAAGTTTCGATTGAGAAGCTTATGATGATATTTTAATTTAGAAGGGAGTTTACTGTAGTATAAAATGTCATACATGAGCTTACAACATTCAGATAACCACCAGGCAGCAACAAAGAGTTTTTTCTCTTTGTTGACATCTAGTACTTACAGATTTTTACAACTTAGTATAACATGTAATTGGCCCTTAATTAATTGAAGCTGTGTTCTATGTTTGCTGAGATAGGGAATAAAAAATAAATAACTGTAGTAGGTTGAGGGTTTGGGGATGTTTTTGTCAATTTAAAATTTAGATTCAACCCTTTTTTTGGACTTGACTAGGTGTTACCTTTTTGAGTATACATGTGAAACCCCATGATTGCTCTTAATAAGAAAAACAAGCAAAATTGGGGGACAGTTTTGATAGGAGAAATGGTAGAAAAGGAAGGGAATGTTTAACATTTTCCCCACAAACTGTTTTCAATTCCCAATCATCTTTCTCCATCTGTCCTTCCTTTTAGGGTACTAAGCACATGTTCAAACATGTATCAGGAATCCCCATGGGATACAGCATTGGGGTTGGACAGTTGATTTGGAGCAGAGAACTATTCAGCAGGAAAAACATTAACAGTTTTTTTTCTTTTCTGTATAGCAATGTTTCTCTACCTTGCAACTTGAAGATGTGCAGACATCAAGTAAAGGCTGGCTGGGGAATTCTGGGATTTGAAGTCATCCCAGAATTCCCCAGTAAAGGCTGGCTGGGAAATTCTGGGATTTGAAGTCCACACATCTTCAAATTACCAAGATGGAAAAACACTGCTGGATATCATCTACTTTCACTTACTATTTCCTCAAACTATTTTTTTTCTTAGAAAGTTGTAAGATTTAAAGATGCTTATCTGTGTACATGTTATCAAGCCCCAAAGGAGACATTTTAAAATGTATACTTCTGAACTTTATTGGGGATGTACAGTATTATGTTAAAGTCTTTGCATGTGTCAAGTTTCAGTTTTAGTCTGTCATTAAAACATCTCAGGAAGCTAGGCTAGAGAATGCGAAATCTTGAAATAGTGTTTTATCATCAAGGTAGCTAGAGGGTCCAATGAGCTGATTCAATAGAAGACAATCTTGTACAATTTTCCATACTATTGCAATGTTCTGTTCTACTTTTTAAAATATCTTTAATGTTATAAAAAGGTACTAGGGCTGATTAGAGCAGTATGCCAATTGTACAGAAGTATTCTATATTCTAAAACTCTTAAGATGCTAGATGAATAAGCAGAGTGGCAAGTATTATGTTGAACCGTATTAACATTGGCAGTTATATGATTAATATTAGTACATTCAGAAATTGCATGTGTTAAAAATAAAATAATTTTTCCTATTACTCATCTTTTAGTCAATATATTTAATATTTTATTTGTGAAATATTTGATGAGAAAGATTCACTAGGGCGACTCTTGGCACTTGAAATTAAGTTCACTTGGAAGATGGAAAAATTTAAATAATTGCAGTAAAGATAATTTGGCATATTCTTAGCCATAAGTACACTGGTGACATCATGCTCATTGCTAGAAAGCAGACTGCTCAGGAATGAATCAAGTACCCCTTACTTTCCATTTTTACAAAGTATATGTTAATTGAATGTGTTCTTTATGAACTCTTCTACAGTACAGCCAACCAGGTTTTGTTTATGTCAACTTTTGGAAAAAATGGCTAAATCAGGATATATAAAAAAATAAATTTAAGAAATTGGTTTTATTTCTTTGAATTGATTAGCCACCCAACTCCAATAGATATTATTGTTGATAAAAGTGCTTTTTTTCTTTTTTAGACTACTCTGAGCTGTTTTGGCAGAAAGATGTATAAAGAAAATAAATAGTTATATAACTATTTCTCTTATTTTGGAATCTGGAATCCCAAAATGCCAACCTTTCCTTCATGAATTTGCTCAATCTCTTATCATCTGATGATAAAAAATTCATTACAACAAATTGTGTATCTTGATTTTATTCAGATATTCTTTTATGTCCTGCTTTATTGAAAAATTTCAGGCATCATTGTTCTGAGAAAACACTGTTAATTTCTATTAATTAATTTCTATTAATGCAGTTATCAATCTCTCTTATAATCATCACTCTTATCCTCTGTTTTCTAAACTAAGGAGTTCCAAACTTTGAAATTTTTCTTCAAAGATTAATTCCAGCTTCTTTAAATATAATTGTTAATAAGAATTTTGACTACAGTAGTAAAAATTAATACAGACTATACTAAGACAATATAATAGAATAAAATAATAAAAAATCAGGAAAAAGGAAAATAAAAATAATATAATAAAATATATATAAAGGACTTCCAAGTATTGTAAATAAATTCACAAGCAGTATAAACAAATTCAGTAACTCTCCAGCTTCTAAAATGTTACAGACAATCCATATTCCCATCCTTTATAGGCAAATATATAAAAAACAATTTTTCAATTCTTGTGTCAGCAAAAAGAGTTGCCAGAAATTTGCAAAAAAAGAGAGAACACAATTCTTATTTAACTTTGATTAAATAAACCAACTGTATATTCTTTCCTCTTACTTCTAACAAACTTAATCTTTTATCCAGTCAAATATTGTTGTAGAATTTGATTTCTCTTCAATTCCTTATCCCATCACACAAATTTCTTCCAGGCCTTAACAAGCCTGTTTTATAGATCAAATAAGAAAACATTTTAGGTCATTCTCTTGGTTTCTCTTTTATATTTCCCTTTCAATTTTTAAAACTTCAGACAGGATTTTTTGTATATCCAGAAAAATGTTATTTTCTTGACCTACTATTTGTAGTTTCATTTTTGGTACTTTTTCTTGTCAGGTAAAATTTATTCCACATCTGTCATTCCTTCATTGACATCTTTTGGACACAGTCTATCCATAGAAGCAGGCATCATTATTGACAGTGTTGATATTCTAGTTAATTTAATGTTTCTGATGTTATAATGTTTTGTTTTTTTGTAAGTATTAGTATTAACTGACATCAGAAATAGGCTTGCATTTTTCTCTGTCTGCTTAGAATAGTTCCCCCTAGTGTCCAGTTTCTAAGAATAATATCTTTGTTATGTCTTAGCCAAAATAAGTCTGTTTCCCATGGGAAACTATTCATTTTTTATAATTGATTCCAAGATCTTATAGTAAGAGTCAATATTCCAAATTTATCTACACCCTTAATCTGCATGTAACTTTCTTAGATCAATATCTTATGTATTTTGCTCTTTTTTCAAGTTCTTTAAGTTCTTAAGATAATTAATTTTTCTTTTGTTCAGAAATGAAGATAAACTCACCCAGTGACTTTTCACACTTGTTGTTTGGAAAGTCTCTAGTAGCTTTAAAATGATAATAGACAATTTCTGAAAGTGATAGAAAGGGAGACTTGCTAACTAATTGTCCTTTAAATTGCTTGCATTTATGTTGTAGATGGATAATCCTAGTGCTCAAACCTGTGGAAAACCACTGTCCTATGGTCTCCTCACAAGGAGCAGCCATATTGAGAACATATGAGTGATCTCCCAACCTCTTCTTATCCAGAGAGTTTCTAAGCAACTAGTGTACTCACTGATTCCTTGCTTTTTGCTGCATTTGTCAGCTTTGTTTTGTCAGACGCTTTTTATTTGCCGTACCTACCCAGAAGTCCAGATTAATTCCACCTTTAGATCATTTATTTCTTTCAGTTCTGCCATATATTTGGTAAAGTTTCAAAGAGAGTGACACTAAGGGAGTTATGATAGTCTCATTTGACACCTTTCCTAATAATCCCTACACATGGTGTCAAGGTTTTCCTCTTAGCTATCATGAATATAGTTGTTCTTTCTAAAGCAACTGAGACAACTCAGCATCTATGTGAAATTAAGATTTAAAAGTGGTTCATGGATTCATGTGGGTTTCAGTAAGGTAATCCTTGTGAAAATCATTATTGGGTTAAACAAAATCCAAATGTGTACCCTATAAGATTGTGGGAGTTGCATAATAACATTATATTTATGCTAAGGAATTAATTCTCTTGCCTGATGCAGAAATTCTGTGTGTTTGCATGAAATATGGGCTCCTATAAGTCATTCCCAAGTGCAGTAAATCTTTATATTCATTAACAATGGCTCTTCAATTGGAATAAATAATAATAATAATTAAAAAGCTGAGACCATTAGCTATCTTGCTCCCTTGTCAGTTTGTTCAGGCTAGCTCATTGAATCATTGGTGTTTTTGTTGCTCAGTGTTACAATACTTATTAAAAACATTTATAATCATATAAATATAATAATAACAGGTATTCAAAAATAGCTAGTTCCAGAAAGATAATTTTAACCACGTATATATTAAAAATGTTATCAATCTCTGGTTTTATTTTTATTTCTCTGCCTCCTTATATTAATGCAATTCTTCCTTGCCCTGATATACCCATTCAAATTCAAATTGGTAGTGGAAAAGGCCAAGGAACAATAACAACAATATCCAAGTAGTGTATTGTAGCTTTGGCAATTTTTGCTTGTGATTATTTCAAGACAGCTTGTCTATAGTGGATAAGCAAACACATACCTCTGAATCTGCATGTTCAGAATTTCTTCTTTGTAAGGAATTGTGTTGTACTTTTGTACTGTACTGTAGCTGTAAACTTTGAAAAAGTTGCCAATTTGCTGAAGAGCATTAGATGATTTTGCTCATCTTTTTGTGCAGTTTCAGAAATATTGTAGTAATATGCAACCACTCATTCACAAAAGTGCATTTTTCTGCATAATGAATGAAACAAAAATTCATATGTTTCTAGTTCTTAATTTTTAATTCATTGTGCTTCTTTGTATGTACTGATTAATTATATATCTAATCCCATAAATCAGAGTAATAAGGAGTATTTCCAAGTATAACACTTACCTTTGTATTGCTCTTGTTCTATTTATAAATCTTTATGAATATGTGTTTGCAGGTACATATGTGTCTGTTTATATTAATAAAATATTACACATAGTAGAAAAGCTAATATATGTAAGACTATGAAAGTCTTTCTGGGCACTCTTAACATGGTCAGATTATTAGTGATTCACTTGATGTGTTCAAGGATCTTTCTAGTTTGAAAGGTCAGCTGCTTTTAGCTGCGCACCAGCAGAATACTAATACTGTCCTTATTCAAATTACGTCCTCCAGTACTTATTAAATTGATGGCCTTGTGCTCTAATTTAATACTGTCATCGTTCTGACGTAGGTCGCAGCTGCACTCTGTGTTGAATTAGGTGGATCTGAGGTAAAGTTCAAGCAGAAACCATGGTTTGGGGCTGCATTTTCTCACTAAATTAGCAGTCAGAGGCAGTGTATAATTAATTAGCACAAACCAGGGAAAGCTTGTCATTTAATAAGGCTTTTTTATTTTCACATTACACAAACAGTGGGAATTGATCCATTAAGAGCTTGGCTATTAATGCTGTTTAATGTATGTCTGGTTGCTAAATTGAGATGTCTGCTTATATACATACGTAGAGTTTTCAAGAGTTCCTTGCAGTTTGTTCAGGGATTCCTGAATTTTAAGTCATGTTTCAGGACCAGCTTCATTACTTCTAAACCTTTATATTATATCTGAAAACATTTCTCAAATAAAAGCTGAAGGTTATTTGACCGCTGTTGTTTTGTAGAATATTCAATATAGAGTAACTCAGCTATTAAATCTGAGACCCCTTCAAGCCATAAAAAGAATATTAAGGATTATCTTTGTTGTTGCAGAATAAATCTGAAGCAGGTGAGTGGATTAGAAGTTTTACATAATTCTAAAACAGTTAGCTCCATTGGCTGAAGTCCAGAAGAGATCATGAGTACTATGACATCTATACTGGAAATGTTTTGAAAGTTATGCTCTCACCATCTGCCCTTAGAAAATGCCCAAGATTTTAAAGCTGTGCAGCATTTCAAAAGCAGCTAGGAGGTTGGCATATCATGTAAACCGTTTGTAAATGTATGGACCAGCTAATCGGTACTGTAAGATGTTTCGCTCCTCTTTTAATTAATGAAAATTAACATTAACAATGAAACTGCTAGTTTTTCTTTTAAGAACAGAGACCACTCATTGTATTATTCTGTCTATGATTCATTGTTTAAACAAATAAATATGTTATTTCCATATTTTATTCCTAGCATTTTTTAAAATTAGAAACTTATACTTGGAAAAAACAGAAAGATATTTTTAACTCAGCTTTTAAAATGATGAATTTGTAATCCTGATTTGTAGTCCATGAACTCTTGTGTAAACTGGATTTAGCTGGATTTAATTCCATTTGTGGAATGGAATTGCATATATTGGGGCTGCTCCATGAAAAAGTGCTAATCAGTTGCATTTAGATGTTTGTGCAGAATTTATAAAAAGAATATTATGAACTTATGCAGAAATGGGATAAAGAAATAAGTGACACTACATAGCAAACAGTGGATTCATTTAATGACTTCAGCATTTCCTTAATGACCGTCAATTCATTTAACAACCATAGTGATTCACTTAAGGACTATTTTATTAATATAATGAAATTAGGTTGATCGTGTGATTTATTTATTTATTTATTTTATTTATTACACATATTTCTATGCCGCTAATTTCCGAAGACTCTTGGCGGCTTACATAGATTAGATATTTATACAATTGTGTAAACTAACCCCGCCCTCCTGCTGGCCGGGCGATGTTGCATCTGGGCATCTCTGCAGTTTCTGCTCTGCCCCTGGCAGGAGGGTGGGCTGCCTTCGCCTCGCCGCTCAACTACTCGCAACTTGCCTCGACTGTCCCGCCGAAGCCGGCCAGCTCCCACCGAAGTGGTACCTGATTTATCTACTCGCCAGTTGTTACATGCTTTCGAACTACTGGGTGGGCAGAAGCTGAGGCAAGTGACGGGAGCTCACCCCGTCATGTGGAGCTGCGGACCGAACCTGCCAGAATGCTGGCCATTCTGGTCGGCATAACTGGCGGCACTAATCCACTGCGCCACCACACCTCTATTGTTGCTTCATTGACAGACATAAAAAAACAGGATAAATTATTTTTAATTCTTGGAGTGGCATGGTGCTCTTCTGGGCCATGGTAGGGCAAATAGAAACAGGTAAGAACTCCTTAGCTGCCCTGACATTTTTCCACACGTGGGGTAGACTGGTATTTGCTACCAGAGCATAATTTTATAAAAACCATTGGCACAATGCTTTTATAACTCAGGCCATGGCCCAGCAGAAGGTCCTTGAACCAACTAAACTCTTCAGAGCAGTTCTATAATTGTTCAGATGAGTCCCACATGCTTTTTTATTGCTGAAGGTTGGCCTTTATAGAGTGGGAACAAGAGTTTGGTTAGCAATTGCCAACTAATGACCAAGAAATATATTCTTTCCAGTGGGTCAGGTGTCATATGTATTTTAATAACTATTAGGGTCATTCTAGGCCAGTATTTCTTGGAGTGTGGTCCTAGGACTTCAGCAGGACCTCTAAGATCCTCTCCCGGTTCTGTGAAATCAATATTATTTGCCAGCCTTTGTTGAAAAACAATACAGTATTAAAATTCCATCAAATAATTGTGCAAAGCAATAGTGGCAGCAAATGGATCAATTTTAATTTTTAATATGGTAAATATTGATAAATATAACCCATGTTGTTGTTCAGTCGCACAGTCGTGCCCGACTCGCAACCCCATTGACTGCAGTGTGCCAGGCCTCCCTGTCCTGAACTGCCTCCCGGAGTCTTCCCAAGCCTACTCCCATCACGCTGTGATGCCTGATGAGCATCCTCAGTTTGAATAAGATTATTTTCTTGTTCCCAGGAATTAGAAAGAGAAAACGAAGACTTAAAAGGAAGAGTGAGGGAGATTCAGCAGGAACAACGCATCTTACTAGACAGAATAAATGGGCTGCAGTTACAGCTGAATGAGGTAAGAAGCCCAGTTCGTGGTGCCCTTGGAATCTAGCAACTGGGCCAGGCTCAACATTTTGCTGAGATTCCTTCTATTTTATCAAGCCTTGATCTCCAACTGATCCTCTCCTTTTTTTTTCTTTTTTCTTTGTCTCCCATCCCTTTGTAAACAAGTGTTAGAATAAAGGTTGTGACATTTTTTTCTACCCTGAGGCATGTTCTCTGGACGAAGAGTTTCAAAAGAGTCAACCTTTCAAAATGGGTTCCCCTTTCTGGAATCTAGTGCCACTTTCAGCAGCCCTGGGCAATGTGCCCAAGGAGAAGCTTTGCCTTCTAGAAAGGTGTTTTTCAGGCTTCCTCACAGTCAGGGATGGTTATTTAAAGTGGATATAAAAAAGTCTAAACACCTCTGCTAAAATGCTAGGTTTTTGAGATGTAAAAAAATCAGACTAAGATAATTCACTTCAGAATTTTTTCTACCTTTAATGTAACGTGTAAGCTATATAATTCAATTGAAAAACAAACAAATCTTTTAGGGAGAAAAATAAAAATAAACTTACAATAACATGGTTGTTTAGCACACCCTCTTATAAGTAGGGACGTGGCTATGTTCAGAATTAACCAATCACATTTAAATTAATGTTAAATAGTAGTCACTATACACCTACCATCAATTAAAGTGACTCTCATCAAGCCCATATAAAGTTCAGCTGTTCTAGTAGGGTTTTCTGACATTTACTCAGTTGCCTCTTACATCAAAAGCCATAATCTGAGAATTTACAGAGCAACAAAGGGATCATACTGGAAGGTATCAATCAGCAGAAAGGTACAAAAAAATTTCCAAGGCATTGGATATAACATGGAACACAATGAAGACAGTCATCAATAAGTGGAGAAAGTATGGCACAACAGTGACATTAGCAAGAACTAGGTGTCCCTCCAAAATTGATGGAAAAACAAGAAGAGACTTGGTCTGAGGGGCTGCCAAGAAGCTTATTTAGCAGCATTAAAGGAGTTGCAGTAATTTCTGGCAAGTATTGGTTGTGTACTACATGTGACAACAATCTCCCTTATTCATATGTCTGGGCTGTGGGGTAGGGTGGCAAGACAGAAGCCTTTTCTTACAAAAAAAAATCCAAGCCTGGATACATTTTGTAAAGATCTACATCAGGTCTGACAAAAGCACATGGGAAAATGTGTTATGGTCTGCGGCTCCTGCTCCGCCCTCGAGCTCAGGCAGGTCCAGCACCGGCTTCCTGCTCCCCTTGCTGCCAGCCGGCTTCCCCCCAAAGGGGTGAAAGTTTCTAAGTTTCTTATTTTTATTTTCCCCCCTAAAAGATTTCAGTTTGTTTTTAATTGAATCGTATAGCTTATATGTTAAAGGTGGAAAAAATCCTGAAGTGATATATCTTGATTTGATTTTTTTACAACTCAAAAACCAGGCATTTTAACAGGGTGGGGAAAATTTTTATATTCACTGTAGCAGTTGGCACCGGAGGCATTTCCGTGGCCACCCTTTCCCTCTGCAGAAGGCTTCTCATGATGATTAGACATGAGTAGTGCTTGCAGAGAGAGGTACATGTTGATTTTCTCTGGTTTTCCATCTTTAAACTAAACAGTCTAGAAGTTTAAAAGTGAATCTGCATTTGGAGATCAAGCCACATGTTGTTACCAAATATTTTGTCATTCTAGGTTTAACTGACTGTTCTGCTTCTTGTATCATAACAGTATTTTTAAGAAGAAGCTATGCTGGTGTGGCTTCCAAGTCAACTGATTACTTTATTAAGCATATTTCTCACGTGGACGGAATGAAGATAATATCAGAAGAGGCTGACCTCATTCTCCCTTTCTCTCCCACCTGCAACTTTGGTCTCTGAATCCTGGTTTCTTAACTGTCAGAAAATTGTCCAATGGTTGGGATGCAAAGAAGAGCGGTTTCCTAGTTTTTGCAAATTGTTTTTGTGTGAGAGTGAATGCAAGGGAGAAAAAGTCTCTTTGGAGAAACAATTTTGGCCAAATCTAGGAGGAAATACAGAGGGAAAGAAGTTTTTTTTCTGCTGGGTGAATTACAGCACTAATTTCATGAATGATGAAGGAAAAAATCACTTCAAATATGATTGATTGCATGTTTTGTTCTCTTTCCAGGAGCAAATGGTTGCTGATGATCTTGAAACTGAGGTAAAAAAAGCTTTTATTATTCACTCTCATTAACATGAAAGGAAAACATTTTTTAATCTCCTTGCATAATTGCCTGATAGATTTAAAATAATAAATTAACAGGAATGAGTCTTTTAAAAATATGATTCCAGAAAGAGAAATAGACATTTCTGGTTTCCCATAGCAGTGATCTGTTGCTCTCTTCCAGAAAGATGAACTTAGGAGGCTTCTGGCCACAAAGGAAAAGCAACAGGAAGAGAGCCTACGAATGCTTGAAGTTCTAAAGTCAAAGCTGAGATTCCATGAGGTGCGATCCTTAATTGGGAAGGCAGTCTTCTGTTCTTGCAGCCCTTTGCAGAGCCAGAAAAGAATCACAGAATGTAAGGGTTGGAAGGGATCCTGGAGATCATCTAGTGTGTTCCCTGCAGGGATCTACAGTTACAGAATCCCCAACAGATGTTTTAATGCTTTCAGTGAAGGAGAGTTCATTATCTCCTGAAGCATTCTGTTTCATGGCTGAACATCTTATACCATTATTTTTCTGATGCCCCATGTAAATCTACTTCTTGTATTTTAAACCCATTGTTTCTTAATCATTTTCTGGAGCAACTCTGGACACTTCAGCCCAGATGTCTACATGACAACCCTTCAGATACTTTGGGGAAGCTATCTTGTCTTTCCACAGTCTTCTCTTCTCCAGGCTAAATGTACCCAATGCTTTCCACTGTTTCTCATCAGTTCTCCCATGCCCATTAGCTTCTTGGCTTCTCCTCCAGGTATGCTCCAGTTTGTCAATATCTATCCCAAAATGCAGAGCCCAGAACTGGTCATAATAATCTAGTTCTGATTTGACCAATGCTGAATAGAGTGAAACTCTGAGTTCTCTTGATCTGAGAGAGCTCAGTCCATGTGCATACATTTTGTTGTGCATACATTTTGTTGATATGAATGAAGTTTTCATATAGTTTATAAGACCTTGAATTTTAGTATTGGCAATTCTGAAGGATTTTTAAAATAGGAAGCCTCATTTAAAACTTCTTATTAGTAACCAATTTTACACATGAAACCCATATGCATTTTTTGTGATTTCAGGGTGATTATGCAGGATCTGGAAGCAGTCTTAATAACAGTAGGTATTTCTTGATTCCTTGTTCTGCATGGCAGTCACATAATACAGCTCCCCTGCCCAGGCAATCTTTCTGTATAGTTTTGCAGTTGCTTATTTGTGCAGCCTCTTGTTGTGCATCCTTGTATTTCTCTTCCAATAAGCAGACTTTCTTCCAAAACAACATATGTGTTTTTGGTAAGCAGACAATGGAATGACATTGAAGAGATATGGATTTTATACTTAGTAGGACTGAGTCCAGAAGGTGTCTGGGTGTGTCCATAGCAATCAGATCCTGATGGAATGGACAACAGTTAAGTGGCTCTAAACAGATGGCCTCAGATAGTCCATGGGTTGGACATTTCTACTTTTAAGTGATGAAAGTGAGTTGGTTCTCTCAGTCAACACATGATGTCTGCCCTCCTTGCCTCTTCTTCTGTTCTGTGCTTCTTTTCTAGGTGAACATTTCACCCACAGCATCAATATTCATGAGTTTTCATGACTTCTGCTTCTAGATTTATCTGTGTATGGATGGATAAAGATTGGCTTGTCTACTTTATGTAGTAAATGCAGGAGGATATTGCTGGCAGATGAAAGCACATGTCAGAAAAGAAAGCTGTTGACCTGATTTATTTATTTTGTATGGCATACAATGTCACAATGCTATTTTAAGAGTGGTCCTTGGTAGTTGCTAGTTTGTTCAGTTTTGCACTTGCACATTTCTCCAAGGTGCTCTGTGGGGGCGAACTAGTTTGCACCAGCTGGCTAGTGGCATTTGGGTTGTTGGCTCATCTGGGGCTTTGCATCTGGGCAGGTCCAGCACCAGCTCCTGCTCTCGCGAATGCAGCTAGCTTTTTCCACTGGAGCGGTATCCATTTATCTGCTCACAGTATTACATGCTTTTAAACTGCTGGATGGGCAGGAGCTAGAGGCAAGTGACAGGAGCTCACTCCGTCACGCGGTGCTGTGACTCAAACTTTCGGCCATTCCTGGTCGACAAATCCAGTGTCATTAAGCTGCTGCGCCACTGCGCCTCTCTCTGTTGGCCTGATTAGGCCCTGTGATAGCATATCTGAGTAGATAAAGCTGACCCCTAAAATTCCTGCAAAATCTGTTTCTAGGGTTTTGTATTTCTCTTTGCTGTTCGCATGGAGAGGTTGCCTGTCATGTGAGAGGAAAGCTTTAGTATCTTTGTCCAGTGGTAATGTGTAGCTTGCAGCTGAAAGTGACAATGGCATATCCTCTAATAGCCTTGTTCTGCACTAGGACAAATGCAGTGAAAGTGTTTGATTTTTTTTTGTGAAAATATAACAAGACATTTGTTTCAAATTAGAGAATGAATATTTTTATTTTATTCTTCTGAAGGGAAAGAAAATGTACTAAAGATGGATCCAAGCTATTCTTCAGGATCCCAGGTACTTTAATATCCTTGGCTCCAGTGTAACTCCAGTTGGCTTTCCAAAATTGATGCAAGTGTGATCCATGCAGTATTTGGTTTGTAAGTCTGTTTCTGGGCATCCCCAGAGGTGGCAGGACTCCTCAGCAGAGCTTAATGTAGTTGCACAAGTCACTCTCTCAGACAATCAGGAAGAAGGGAAGGAGCCCCCACAGCACTATAGCTCTCGGTGCCCCACAGGGCTCCCACTTCACCATTCTCTCACCTCGCATACAGTGTCCTCCCCCCTAAACTAAGCCTTCTCACTGCTAGCTAGAGGGAGTACATATACATCCAGCCTCTCTCCACCTCTCACGTGGGTGGGGAACTTCAGACATCAAACACACACACAGGCTGATCCCAAGGTCTCACCCTAGCATCAGACCCACAGCAGTTCAGGGCCCTGTTCCACTTCTGGCATGGCCACTGCTGTGTCCTCAACTGCCACTCAGGTGGCCACAACGCCCCTAAAGTCCCTCACGGAATCTACCAGATGATGGCCAGGCTTCAAATGATCTGGCTTGGGATCAGTTTTGGAGCTTGCAAAGTCTCTAGTGGAAGCCACCCAACTCTGGCTGTCTTTAAGCATTGCCTGCTATGTGACCCACTCCCAAGCTACCTGCCCTTGGCCACTCCTGCTGCTGTCCCAGAGACCCTGGTTGCCAGTTGTCCCTTCCAATGCACACCAGACAATGGCCCCAATCTTCAGGCCCTGCTGCTGATCATGCCACATTGCACTGCAGCCTCAGCCCCTGTGCTTAGCCCAGACTCAGTTGTTAACCATTTCCTACTTCTTACCCTAATGTGTAGTTGATGGTCCATCAAGGCATCAATATTTTTCCAGTATTGGCCTGCCTTTAATTTGAAAGACGAAGGAATGAACTTTAGACTGTGTGCATTCAAAACGCCACAACTGAGCTAAAAAGAGGCTCTTCCTTTTACATGAACAGTTTTAAAGTTACTTTTTGTATGAAACTTAGTAAATCCCTCTGTTTTGTTTAAAGCAAACAATTGCTTTGGCATCCACTAATCTTCAGAGCAGATCCATGGTGAGGCCTTTGGAGTTTTTAAGCCCAACACAGTCTTGCTCCTCAGAGACCGACACGCTCAAGCGAGAGCTAAGCAGCATGAGGAGCCGCTATGAGGCAGCCAGAGGTGACCTAAGCAGACTTCAGGCTGAACTCTCCCACAAAGCTGCAGAATGTAAAGCCCTGACATCCGAGTGTGAAAGAACCAAGCAGGAGTCAGATCAGCAGATAAAGCAACTGGAAGATGCTTTGAAAGATGTGCAGAAGAGAATGTTTGACTCAGAGGGGAAAGTGAAACAGATGCAGACACACTTTCTGGCCTTGAAGGATCACCTGACAAGTGAAGCTGCTGGAGGTAGCACGAAGGTGGCTGAGGAGCTGAAGGATCAACTGAAAGACATGAAGGCTAAGTATGAGGGAGCTTCTGCTGAAGTGGGCAAGTTGAGGAATCAGTTGAAGCAGAATGAACTATTAGTGGAGGAATTCAGACGGGATGAAGTTAGGCTGGTGGAGGAAAACAAAAAGTTGCAGAAAGGACTTGGCATGTTGAAGGTGGAACATGAGAAAAGGGAGAGGACTTTCTCTGAGGCAGAAGAGCAGCTGAAGGAGACAGCAGTGAAATTGGCCAACAAATATGAAAAGATGAAGAGTTCCCTATCCAGTGAAATCAATGAGAAGGACTGGAAGGTAGCCGAGTTGGAAAAAGAGCGTGAAAAGCTGTGCACAGAAGCTCAGCTCCTTAGGGCAGAGCTTGAAAAGCAGAAAGCCCAGTTCACTCACTATGTGAGGCCAGAGGAGCACAAGCAGGTCCGAAGCAGGTTTGAGCAAAGGGTCCGTGAGCTTGAAAAGGCGCACTTGGAACTGCAGCAGAGAAACCAAGCCCTGCAGAAGGCAGTCGAAAAGGCTCAAGCAGACCACAGCCTCCTAAAGCAGCAGATGGAGATCCTCAGGGGTGAAGTGAAGACCCAGTATGTTCCTCTGAAGGTCAGTGAAGACACAAGGAAAACAGTGGGAGAACTGAACAAAAAGCTGATGGAAACCACTGAAAAGTATCACCGGTCTAAAGGAGAGGCAGAGAAGCTGCTGGCAGAGAAGCTATGCCTGCAGGAGAAGGTCAGTAAATGCCAGTCAGTTTACATCCCTCCTGAAAAGCATGAGAAGGAAACAGAAGCCTTGAAGTCCACCTTGGTCAACTTGAAAAAGCAGGTTGATGAACTGAGCAAAAAGTATGAAGAAGAACAGGCCAAAGTCTCTGAACTAGTAACTAGAAACACAGCACTTCAAGATGTCATGAAGGAGCAGTATGTCTCTTCAGAAATCCATGAAGAGGCCAAAAGTGCACTGAAGAGCATGCTGGAAAGAACAGGCAAAGAACTGTCAGACCTGAAGGACAAGATGGAAGAGGTGAAGCGGGAATGTTGGAAAGCAAATGAGGAGAAGGGGGTCCTGAAGCAGAAGTTGAGGGGGCTGCAAAGTCAAATGCAGGCTGAATATCTTGCGAGGAAAGACCACGACAGCCGGGTTGCTGCTCTGAATCAAATCATCCACGACCTTCAGAGAAGCAACTCTGAACTGCTGGCCAAGTACCAGGGGAAGCAAGAAGAGGTTGCCCAGTTGCATGAGGAGATTGAAGCCCAGAAAAAGGAGATTGACTTGATTCAAGAATGCATCCAGTCCAAATATGCTCCCCTTGCCAGTTTGGATGAGAAGGAGCGTAACTTTGAGGCAACTGTGATAGAGCTGAAAAACCAGCTACTGGAACAGGGGGAACAGCTCAGAATAAAAGAGGAAGAAATCAAGAAACACGTTCAGGAAAACAAAAAGTTAACAGCCGGGATGCTGGCTGTCCAAAATGATCTGCAGCAAAACTATATCCCTGCAGAGAAGTACCATGAAAGAGAGGGGATGTTTACAAGCCAGATGGATGACCTGAACAAGCAGTTAAAGGAGCTGCAGCCAAAGCTTGCCGAGATGGAGAGGGAGAAGGAGAGGCTTCAGGAGGAGAGGGCCAGGCAGCGCTCAGAGGTGCTCCTCATGCAGAGCTGCCTGCAGGGCCAGCATGTGCCCGTGGAGCAGCTGGAAGCTCTGGAGAGGAGGCTCAGCTGCACCATCGAGGAGCTGAAAGGAGAGCTCTGCAGCCAGGTGGCCAGGAGCCAGCAAGAGCTGCAGAGAGCCCAGCAGCTGCAGCAGGAACTGGCCCATCTACGGGCCACCTCTCTGCCTCTGGAAGAGCACTCCCAAATCAAAGAAAGTCTGGAGAAGGAAATGGCAGTTCTGCAGTCCAAGTGGAGAGAGAAGGAGGAAGAAAGCCAAGCCAGCAGAGAGGAGGTTTCCCGGCTTCGCTCTGAACTTCAGAGCACAAAGCAGGCACTAAGTAAGCTGGAGAAGAGAGAGGTGGTGGAGGTGTCTGAGCACAAAAGGATGAGAAGCAGGCTAGAAGGCCAGGTCAGCAGCATGGCTGAGAAACTGGCTGAGCTGACGAAGAAGATGGAGAAGATGCAGGACGAGTCACCAAAGGCAAATATGGAGGAGTTGTCCTTGAAGGACGAGAAGGAGCCACTTCAGCCCAGAAATGTTAACATTGAGCAGGAAATCAAAGACCAGAAGGAGCGTTGTGACAAGTCTCTGAGCACCATCGTGGAGCTGCAGAAAAGGATCCAGGAGTCTGCCAAGCAGGTGGAAGCCAAAGATAACAAGGTGAGCCAGGTGAAATGGGGAAGCTGAGGTGCCTGGGGAAGAGCTGTTCTCTGGAGCAGATTAGAGGAAAGCCGAGTCTAGATTTTCCCAGGGTCAGTTGCGTTCCTCTAAATAGTCTTGCAACGGAGTCACAAGTGTGAAACCATTAGATATAAGTGTCTAGCACACATGGATACAAAAAGCTGCTTTCATAAACCACACGCAAGGACACTAAATTGTCAATAGCCCCTCTGAAAATCCACTTGTTCAGTCTTGTAGATATTTACGAAGATTTCCGGGTGAACAAGAAGCTTCACCGTCAGGTTTTGTGCTCACGTGGAAGCCACTGGATCTGCCAGCATTACAGCGATGTTCTTCCGCAGAGGCTTGGCTGCATGTGTGGGTGGTCTGCAGAAACTCTTTTATCGTTATGGGGGCCCTACTGAGACGCTTTCGGTGATGAAAGCACCTAGCTCACGAAGGGCTGAGTAGGACCCTACTGTAGGTTGGAATGGTCGTCGAAACCTGCCATTGTTTATTACGTGTATTTGTTAATGACAGTAGTCACATACCCACCATCTCCACTTAAACTCTTGGTAGGGTTCAGAGGATTAGCTGGTGACATCACTGTTGCCCAGGGGACGCCTGATTGGGGGCTCTTTTCATGTCCCTGTTATTTTTTCCACTGAAGTAATACCTATTTATCTCCACGCATTGGGGTGATTTCGAACTGCTAGGTTGGCAGGAGCTAGGCAGACAACAGGAGCTCACCCCGTTACATGGCAGCGCTTGGGTCTCTTCCGGCTGACAAGCCCAGTGTCTTAACCACTTGTGCCACCACACACCCTTACATGTAATCACTCTAGCTCATCAGCGGGCACACTTTACAAAGTCTGGAGGGCGTTGCATCATCATATAGAATGGCCCTGCCAGTTAGAAAAGAAATTTCAAGAGATAGTAAAATTTGTCAGTCATAATCTTACTCTCAAGCTTAGGCGTTTGGTTTTCTGACCTGGTCTCCCCAGATTTTTCCTTCCTTCCTTCCTTCCTCCCTCCACAAATTTCCTCCCTCCCTCGCCCCCCCCCCCGCAGTTGGGATTGGTGGTGCAGCAGATTCAGCACTGCTACAGCTGTTAGTGTAGCTGAAACAAAATGGACTGAAGCTACTCAGTGTGCAGGTATCTGCGGTTGTTTCCTTTACATCATGCAAGAATTCAGTGAAAAAATGGGGTCAGCCCTGTTTTGTGGGCAAAGCAGAACCTCTGCCCTCCTCCAGATGAATGTGCCAGAATCCCAGGGTTGTGTTCTTCCTTCTTGTGGGCTGGGGATGGTGGGAGTGCAAGGCTTCGTTGTCTTTTCACTGGAATTTTGGCAATGTCTCTCTTGAAGATAACTGAGCTTCTCAGCGATGTGGAACGGCTCAAGCAGGCCCTGAACGGCCTCTCACAGCTTACCCACAACATTCCTGCAAAGAGGCCAAATCCACAGATGGAAGTGCTCCAGAACCAGGTGAAGACTCTGCAGCAGCAGCTGGCTGTAAGTAGGGATCTCTGACAGGAGAATCAGCGGCAGCGTTCAGAGTGGCAGGGCTTCAAACTGGCGGGGAAATAACCTTGTATGACTGGCAACTCTGCACATCTGCAGAAGAAGCCTGAATGCTCTATGTGGGGTATGGGCATCTCTTCCATTAACAACATGCTTTCCTATAGAAGAGGTTGACCTGTGGAATCCTTGGTGCTCTCTGAGCTTCGCTGTTTGCTTGAAGACATTTCATGACCCAGCTAGGGAACACCACTGTAGTGGTGAAGGTGCTGGCCTAGAAACCAGGAGACGGTGAGCTCTCTTAGCCAGCTGGGTGACATTGGGCCGGTCACTCACTCTCAGCCCAGCTCACCTCATAGGGTGGTTGTGGGAAAAATAGGAGGAGGAAGGAGTATTGTGTATGTTCACCGCCCCGAGTTACTTATAAAGTAATAAAGGCGGGATAAAAATAAAATGAACAAATGAACAAACAAGCGCTAATGCCTGCAAGCAAACAACTAAGCTCAGTATACACCAAGGACTCCACAGCTCTCCTTTCCTTTATAAAGACAATTTTTTGCTGTGCTCCTGCAAGTCTGAGTGCTGGATTAAACTCCCCGGAGGAATTTCTTGGGGTGTCAGAAGCAACATCAGTCCCTCGTGTAATATCTCACCTCCTAAACAAGAGTGAAGCTGGCCGGCCTGGTCATTTCCTGCAGAGAATTAATGGAGGGTTCCTTTGTTTAGGATGCTGACAGGCAGCACCAGGAAGTCATCTCAATATACCGGACTCACCTCCTGAGTGCCGTTCAGGTGCGTGATCCTGCAGGGAGTCAGGAGGGGGAGGGGAGGGCCCTCTTGGCCTGGCAGCCTCTTCCAGGGCAGTCGCTCTTCTGCTGGAATGTGACTGGAGTGAACCACCTCCTGTCTCCTTTAAGGTGTGGTCAGACCCCAGGGATTATTCAAGTGACACAACTTCAGAACAATGAATGTTTAGGAGCTTCGTTTTTTTAAAGGTCTCTCTCCTCTTAATTTTGCAGGGTCACATGGATGAAGATGTGCAGGCAGCCTTGCTCCAGATCATCCGCATGCGACAGGGACTGATTTGCTAGGGGAACTGAGGCTCTGGTTGGCCTCCTCAGGTCGCAGACTTGTCAGCCGACTTCTGCTGACTTCTTCCCTGGCCTCTTAGTGTTTAGCAGTTGGTAAACCCCCCCTCTCTATCTGCTTGTGCAGGAATAAGGAAAAAATATTTACACAAACTCATTCTTAAAACAAAATGAAAAGATCACTCACGAGTTGAAAAATAAAAGGGTGGTTTTTATTGATAGGTAGTCAAAATGATGACCAAACCAAGTTGTTCTGAATGTCGGATTGACAACCCTAAAATGGATAATCCTGCCCTGCCCAGACAAATCCCTTTCCCAGTCCTTGCAAAATATGGCTCGTGAACAAATGTCAAGCAGGTTCTGAGCTGGGGTGCTCAGAGAAGTGTACCTGCACTTTTTGGGATGGGGGCTGGACCAGGTTACAGGTGTCTGGTTGCCTCAGACTAGCATCATCCTGGACTGGCCTCAAGGCTCTCCTTGTGCTCAACGGTGGCTTGGCTGGCCAAGCTGCCCCTTGGAGACTTGCTAAATGTAGTAATGCTTTTTTATTGCTGTTTTAATGAGAGAAAAGTACATCAGATAATGCCTTGCTTTTTACAAGATAACTTTTTCACTGATTTTTAGTTTTAAGGACAGCAGGACTGGGATAGATAAAAATGAAAAACTGTTCTATTTTCTTGAAATGCAGCAGCCTAAGATTTGTGTTTCACCATTCATTACTTTTTTTTAAAAAATAAACCGTTTCCTGGTGAGCTAATTAACAACTAAATTGGTTGGAAAAGTAAAAAAAAATTTTTAAAGAAAAGGCTGACACAAAAGAATCCCTGTGCCTCTTGTAGTGGGCTTGGCTGTACCTGTGGACCCCACTTTGAAGCCATGAGTTGGAAGTGGGGCAGGGCGGAAGACCCACTTGCAGGTCTGGGCTTATTGAAGTTGGGGTTGAAAAAGGAAGGTGCATCTTCTTAGATGGGGCAGAGAGCAAGTGCATCTGTCAAGTTATCCATGGAACTTAATCATGTGCTTAATCATATTCTGTGAACTGGTGGCCATGGCTGCCAGCTGTGGCTCCTTTCATGTTGGGAGGGAATGATGCCTCTGCTACTCAGCACTGAGACCCATTCATCTGGGAAATGTTGCTCCTGTTGCGAGGCTCATGCCTTAGCTTGTGCCTGTTGTACTCCAAAAAATAGGCCTCCTTTGTTTAGATTCTTTCCTTTTATTATAAGTTAATAGCAGCATCTCAAAATATATTTTGTAAATTATGTATGATAATCCACTATCAAGGATGATATTTATGCAGGGAAAGCATTTTGGTGAGATAATTAACTTGGTATAGATGTTATGATGTTTTTAAGAATAAATATTATGTGCTGGAAAGTTTGGTATTGTTTTTAAATAACTTTGCAATAGTTCCAAAAGCGGATACATGGAGTCCTAGGGTTCTGGAAAACATCCACCTTCTTACATGGCTATATTGAAAGCAGATTGCTTCAAAAATGCCAGCTACTTAGGTTAAGCGCCTGAAATTCAGCATGATCTGTAAAGAGTTGCAAGGCAACGTTGTGCCTCTTGGGTGAAAGAAAACAAGATGCTACTGGTGGTCTTCTGAAGATGGTTCCTTCATCTTCAAGAGTTCCTCTTGGCACCAGCACCTGGAGCTGGAGGTTTGCTGTTGTGCTGTTTCGACAGAGTGGAAAGTCAATTCTGCTGATCACAGTGCAGATCAAACACAAGGATCTGAACTTCCACATGTGCAGATAGCTGGGCATTCCTGCACTTTGTCCACTTCCAAGTGGGCCTTCCATGCGCAGGGAACGCCAGTGTGCTGGACTGTAGGGGACTACAATGAACTACATGTTCCATTTTTCTGGGGAGTCACAGCCAATTGCAAATGTAGAGGGAAGATTAATCTGTGCATAGTTTTGGTGGGCTTAAAATGTATGTGGGGGGGACATCATCTTCAGAACTGACAGAACTTCAAGAGAATGTCTCTTTTTTGCTCTTCTGGAAGGCTTAGATTAACCAATTCACCAAGTGCTCTTGTTCTTGGCAACTTCCTTTTGAATAACTGAACAGTAGTTGTTTGGTTTTGATGTACTAATATTTAAAAGTATTGTCATTTTTTTCCTCTGGGAGACATGTATTTTCTAGTTTCCCTTTTACACTACATATTAATAAAGTTTTATTTTCTGTGCCACTTCTAAGTGTCCCTTGTGCTTTATTGAAATGGCATGCTGCTGCAAGTCCTCAGCTTACATCCATTTATTCAACCATCGTTCAAAGTTATGGCAGCACTGAAGAAATGGGTTTACGTATGAGCAGTCCTCAAAGCACCCCATGGCTCCATGCTTGCGATCCCACCTCTTGCCGTGATCCCTGCCCCATGATTACCTTTCCCCTGCTTGCTTCCCCCAAAGTCAACCCTAAGCCTACAAGGAAGAGTACAAGTTACCTAGTAAGCTACTCCTGCCACTTTTTCTCCCGAGGAGCCTGCTACTAAGTGCATGCAGGGATCTTGTACTCAGTTGTACGTTCTGCTCACCTGCCAGTGCCACCCCCTACCCTCCTGTGGTCTCCGCCAACCATCTGAGGTCTCTGCTGGTGTTCCTGCAGACTCTGCCACTCCACCATGGCTCGCACATTCCCCTGTATTCTTACTGGTGACCCCCACCACTTCCCACTTAATAACCTGCATGTTTGGGGGTAACAATGGCAACCAGGACTCCAGGATTGTGCTCATTAAGTGATTTGGTCACATGACATTGTGCTTTATGATAGCATCGGTTAAAGGCGGCATTCCTGGTCCAAATTGCCATCATAACCCAAGGATTACCTGTAAATTACAAGTAAGGTTATAAAGTATGGTGAATCCTATCCATATTACAAAAAGTGTGTCCTGATTTGAAATCCTGTAAAACTGAAGCATGTATTCTAAACATTGAGGAATCTCAAAGGTTGGATGTGGTACAATTCATGTTAAAATGTTAGCCTAGGTAGGAATTGTTTTAAATTTGAATTAAATTCTGTATCAGATTTACTTTGAAAATACAAAGTTATTCTAGAAATTGAAGCATATTCTCACAACTTGGTTAGCCATTTTTGCACTCCAGAGAATCAGATGACTTCCAGAAAAAAGTATATAATATCCTTGCAGCAGTTAGCATTTGGAAGGCTAATTCATTATACTTTGTGGGAATACTGTATATAGCATAATATTTAGTAAAAATATCATAGATTGAAATGGGAATTCAACTTTGTTTCATTCTGTAATCATTTTCCAAAATTGTGCTTTACAACACTATCAGATCTAAAATTATATTGAACAGATATATTACCTGCTCAGTATAATTTTTAGAAAAGTCTAATTTAGCAATCAGAACCTCAGCAATATACCGATAAAATACATTTCTTCTGTTGAAGAATTCTCTTCTCATTTTGCCTATCTACTAGGCATATATGAAGTGTGTATCATTTAATCAGTCATTGACTCCTTTAGTTTCTTCACCAGCAATTTATATATAAGGTCTAGAAGATGTTATGAGTTACGTATTAGGAGAGATTTTGGATACTGCCAAATCCCTTTGTTTCTGCAATTCTTTTAATACTCTGCCATTTCTTTGAAGATAGTAAAACCAGTCAGGTATTCAAAGCCACTGGGAAGTAAAGTTTTTCAAAGATTTTATCCTTGTTTTATTGAAATTTTGACCTTGTGATGTAAAAATATTTTCTCTCCCCAGAGAGAATTTCTTTGTGCTTTCCTCCTCATAAAGATATTTAACAGAGAACCAAAAGAGGAAAAATATGGGTTTATTATTTTTTCTATATTTATCCCACCTTAACATGTTTGTCGTTCAGTCAGCCAGATGTTTAGGCTGAATTTGGCATTTTTGTCCTCCTATTGAGTCCTTCCCAAGGCCCTGGGAGAGGCAGATGCTGGCTTTGATGCTATTAAAGCTGTCATTGCAGGAGGTGAGCTCTTCCGGATAATGCTGCCTTTTGCAATTGACTGACGAGCTTGTCAGTGCTGATGGTGTTCAAGTGGTGCTCCAGTTGTTTTGGGATTGCACCCGAGGCCCCTATTATTACTCCTCCATGAATTGGTGGTTTCTATTTCTATCAGACCAGAGAAGATTGTGCAGAGGCTCCTGCCTCTCCGGTAGGAGCAGCTGCCCACTCGCCAATCCTGCTGAGCAACTGGCATGGCCGTCCAGTTTGAAGTCCGGCACATGCCGGCCACCTCGCCTTTCAAATCCTGAGAGACCTTGAACTGCATCTCCGGCGTTGCATGTGTGAACACCAGTCATGTAGTACCTTGCGTTCGATACACAGTGGATAATTTTGGAAGAAAAATGCCAGTGAAAATAAAGCATTTATCCCATTTTCTTTGTATTTTGTGAACAATTACGTGAAATACAGCCTGATGGAAGCTTCAGTCCTTCAGCTATTGGAGAACTGGCTCATCCATCCTAATCTCTGTTTTCTGAGATTCCCCAGTTTCGCTCCAAATGACTTCCCAAGCAGATCTTCTTATCTACCAGAGACATTTAAAAAGGAGGATGGGATGCTGAGATTCCCAGAAGGCTAAAAGATCTCTTGGGCTGTGAACTCCACGGCCTTGGCACTTGCTCATCTGCTGTCACAGCCCCAGCCCAGGCCAAGGACGACTCCTCTATGTCTCTGCACAGTGACGTTCAGGCAACAGCCCTCAGCTAACGCTCACTTCTCTGGAGGAAACTGGAGGTTATGCGAATCCAGACGCAGGTAGTCTGGCTTTCCTTGCTTCACTGTGAGGAGTTGAAAGTGAACAATTCCAGCTTCGCAACATCTGTTACCTGTGACACCAACTGCATGTTCAGAGTGATGCATCACAAAGAAATTTGTTGCCTCCGGAATGCACAATTGCTGCACTTGTAATAGCATTGTATAATTAACAGTCAAGATCATTTACACTGTCACTTAGCTAAGTTTCATAATGTTTTCTTTATTATCAGAGGAAGAAATTAACCCAAGAATTTATTTACATACCACTTTCAAACAGTAACAGCTTGCTAATTGCTTGTTAGGTGATTAATAAGCTGACAGCGGATGCAAATGAAGTGAGGGCTCACTGTTCCAAAGGTGCTCCATGCAGCAGAATTCTGTTTTGGCAGCTTAATTAGTGCAATAATTATGTACTTGTTGCTCCTTCTTTCGAGCAAATACTGTCAAATGCTTAAAAGATTAAAGCAAATTATATTGCAAGGAGTACCTCTTCCTAAGGACTCCGCCACTGCCAGTCTTGGTTTGTGCCAGAAATAGACGGGGTGGAGACACGGGGGGACGCAGGGAGGGGGGCTGTCTATCCAGGGGTTGGGGTGCTTCTCTGTGACTTGAAGCCAAGCAGCTGCCTGGCCCGTGGAGACGCTGACACAGCTCCCCGTTTTGCAACGGCTGATGGGCTTTCGCAACCCCTTGGTGCCTCTGATCAGATCCAGCCGCGTTACCGGCGCTGAACACTCTGAATCATTATCGATCTCGCCATGACCTCCGATGGTCTAAAGCCGCAGTATTTTCAAATACAAAAATTAAAGAATATCGCTAAGGTGAATGTTATTTGCCAAAACAAAATAAAAACAGACTCGGAATGTCTTGCGTTAATGAACGGGTAAATACCTAAAAAACAAAGCAAGTTTCTCATCACCATAAGAGGAGATCAATTCAACCAAAGATTTTTCTTCACACTTACTGGTACACCAGAGACTGCTTAAAGGGAGTTGCCCATTATTTTCATAATGCTGGAAGTACAAAACAGCCTTTACTCGCATGATACGGGCTTGTCCTGCTATTGCCTATTACGGTTTAATATCCATGTTTGTTAGATTCTGGATTTAGCAGGCAGAGTAAGGAAGATTGCGAAGTGTGGCATCGTAGATGCTCTCTGAGCTTGATGTTTTTTCTGCAAACGTTTTACTACCAAACTAGATAACTTCATCAGTGTTAGACAGGAATGAAGTCTGCTCTCTTTTTATATTGGTAGTTTGCCCATCAGTGTTGCAGGGAGGGTACAAGTACAAGATTGTCAAATTTGAAAAGGCATCTTGGATTGATGTCATGCATTTGCTTTTTGGTTACGAATTGGCTTTGTGCTGTGGCGGTGGAAAGACTCACCAATATTACTCTGTGTAGCCGGAAACTAATGATGAGTTTAAAATCCGGACCGAATAGTTTCTCTTTAGGTTGTTTTCTCTTTCCGTTTGCTGTTGGAAAATTTCTGCTTTTTATTCTTTTCCCCTTTGTTTTGAACAACGAAGCTCTATGTTTTTTGAGGACTGTTCCCCTCTTTGGGCCTGACCATCGGAGAACAAGCCGGCCTGGCAGACACAAGGAAGGCCTGACTTAGCGAAGGGAAGAGGGTCCGAGGGTGCTGACCTTGTGCCACTCGTGCTCAAGGGCTTGGAGTCGGTGCGGGTGGCTTCGGGGCGGCAGGTGGCCCCTTACTTGGCCAAAGGAGGGAAGTGAGGCGGTGGGGATGCTCAGCAGGGGGCGGAGCGGCCCCTGAGCCCGCTGCTCTGCTGCACGGTCTCCCTTTGGGCAAGGGATGATGGTTAGTGACCCGGGGCCCGTAATCACACTGCGCTTGAATTCTCTGCTTTCATTTCTCGGAACTGAACGCAAGTTGCTGGTCTTGTATTTCAGATCAAAAGGCAGCGGTGGGAGGGGAGGGCTTTCTTCAAGGCTTTCGGGTTTTTTGGTCTGTTTTCAGCATGTTCTACCCTTCCTCATCCTCGTTTTTTCTCTGTCTCAGAGCAAGACTTCCTGAGAAGTTGCCGTCAGCCTTTATACAGAAAGGGATGTGAGGGTTCCTCACAGGGTGAGCACCTGTCTTTTCCTGGTGCCCTCAAATTCGGATGGGCAGATAATGCACATGTTGCCCATCCTAGATTTTGTCCCATTTCTTTGCTGCTCATCCTCCTTCCAGTTTCAGAACATCAGATTTTATTACATCTCATTAAAACATTTCCTTTCCTTGGGAAAGAGGTTGTCTCTTGAAAGTTTGGACTGATAATTCTGAGACCTATGAAGGCTTGTAATCTATGCCCCCCCTGAAAACCAGTGCAAAATTATTTGAAGCAGCCCTTTTATGATAGCAGGCCTGTGGCTCACATGCTCCTCAAGACTTAAGAGCAGCTGTCAAAACCTTAACAAAAGATTTCAAATACACAGGGAGTAATCGTGTAACTTATATTTATTCTGATATAATTTAAACCATTTTTTTGTTTTATGCTGCCTACTTGATGGAGTTCAACCTCTGGTGTGCCACTCAATAGCCAAAGTGCAGAACAGTCTGAAAACACTTCTGCCTGTTTTCACTAATTGTTTTACTGAAGAATTAGTACTTCTTTCAGAAATCTTGGCAAATGGAAAGGTTTTTTGTGCCTTAGAGTCAGTGCTGATTCTTGGCAACTGCTATGACTTGTCCCTGCCATTTTCTTGGCAAGATCTTGCAGAAGTACTTTGCTACTGCCTGCTTCCCACAGCTGAGAGAGTGGCTGGCTCAGGGGCACCCAGCTGGTAGGATTAGGATGCAGGGTCTGCTGATTTCTAGCCTGATGCCTTAACCACTAGATCAAATGGCTCTTGAAGGACATACAGGATGAGACAAAGTTACTACACATGCAGTAGAAAGCTAAAAAAAATATGAAATGTTTACAAACTTCTATTAAAGTTTACAAACTTCTATTAAAGTCTTTCAAAGAATGGGCCAGAAAGAAGAAAGAAGCCTACCAAAGACTGCATCAATCCCATTGTTGGTGATGCCATACTTGAAAATAATTGGGCACTGGAGAGCTATTCTGTTGAGGTGGTCCACTCAATAAATATTAGTAGAAACCTGAAAGGTAATCATGACTTTAATTGCCAAATGCATATTTCAAGAGCCCTTTGCCTTGAGGTGAAAGCACTTAGTCCTAACAGTTATGGATGAGGCCGATTCCTGAGCTGGCATCTGTCATCCAGAATAAGACACAGCCAAGCATGTTTCTTAATGGGTAGAACTTTTGTGCCCATTTGGCACAAAATGGATGAACAATGGGTGGGGGCCCAGGAGCAGGAGGCCAGAAGCCTTTGCCAGCATTATTCTAGGTGACACAAGCAGGAGGAACAAAGGAGCATCTGTCCTGCAGCAATTCAGTGTGCTTTCCATTTGGTGTATGGCTCTCTGTGGGAAGACTGTTCTTACTGAAAGTGGGAAACGGCAGCAGTATGAAAAATGCCTCTTTGCACCCCAGAATGGCAAAACCAGAAGGTCAACAGCATTTATTTTAGGGCCTTTCTTATATGAGTAATAGAGAGAGGGGGTAGCTTCTCATCCTGAGTAGCTTCTCTCTCTCTCTCTCACAGATCTGCTTCCATATTGCACAGTACCGAGCAGAGCTAGGTAAAATGCGTAATATCTTCTGATGGTAGAATATCTTGTAGGTAGTTTGCAGCCACATTTTTTCACTTCTCACCTTGCCTTTTCTGCTGCACCTAATCTGATGGCTTAGTTAGAGACTCCAAACGGCCTTCAGCCCATCCACAAGTACACTCCTGGATGCAAGTGATGTTTACTAGTCTGAGCAGAGTTCTCAGTGATCTGAATACAGTGTGAAACAGAGCCATGCTCTGGATAACTCTGGTGCATGTCTGGGAGACAGTGACTGCAGCCATGGAATCAAAAGACGCTTCTCCTTGGGAGGAGAGCCATGGCAAACCTAGACAGAGCATTAAGAAGCAGAGACACCACCTTGCTGACAAAGGTCCGCATGGTCAAGGCTATAGTTTTCCCAGCAGTGATGTACAGCTTTGAGAGCTGGACCATAAGGAAGGCTGAGCATCGAATAATTGATGCCTTTGAGTTGTGGTGCTGGAGAAGACTCGTGAGGGTCCCTTGGACGGCAAGGAGGTCAAACCAGTCCATCCTACAGGAAGTCAACCCTGATGGCTCTCAACCCTGATACCTCACTTTACCTGAGGTAAAGTGCTTTGGCCACATAATGCGCAGGGAGGCCTCACTGGAAAAGACTGCGATGCTGGGAAGGATGGAAAGCAAAAGGGGAAGGGGACGGGACAGGATGAGATGGTCGGAAAGCGTCGTCAGTGCGATGGGCGTGGGCAGACTCCGGGAGGCAGAGCAGGACAGGGGGGCCTGGCGCGCTGCGGTCGATGGGGCCGCGGAGAGTCGGACACGACTGCGCGACTGAACAACAATTAATGAACCATCTTTCGCAATTTGAGGGCTGCCCTTCCTTTTCCGGGAGAGCCGTGGCATACTGCAGGGAAGATTTCTTGCCATTCTGGCTACCGGAGATCGTTTCTTTTACCTGGGTGAAGTCGCTGCAGGGACCCGGCCTTTCTGCAGGGGCTGCCTCGGGCCCTCTCCGTGCGCGGGGCGGTGCCCGCGCGGCTCTCCGGCCGTGGCTGCGACGGGCAGTTCGAGCCGCGTGGAGAAGCCACTCAGCGCTAATTAAGCGTCTCCGCGCGCCAAGCGGGGAAAAGCGCCCCGCGTGGCTTTGACGGACAGTCCGCTCGCCGCAGCGGCAGCCAGAAGCCAAGCGAACCAATGGGCGGCCGGAGAGGCGCTGCTTCGCAGCCGATTGGCCACCCTTCCCTCTCGCGGCCTTGTTCCACGTGGGACAAGGGGCCGAGGGGCGGGAGTCGGGCGGTCCCCGTGACGTCACGGCGGGGAGCCATTTTGCCTAATGGGCGCGGCCGGGGGCGGGGCGGGCGCCTCGCGCGAGTGAAGCCTCGATTCGCCGGGGGCCGGGCCTGCGCTTGGACTCTCCTCGAGGCGTGGGGCGGCTTTTCCGGCGCGCGGGGTCGGGCCGCGGCTTAACTGCCTGCGGCCCCTCGATGCCCGCGAGCTGCCGGCGCCGTCCGAGGACAGCAGAGTCGCTTCCCCTTCGGCTCTGAGCCAAAGAGATCCGCGGGGGCGGGCAGCGTAGCGCGTCTCCGTCCGGAGGGCAGCAGCCGCGGCGCAGGTCGTCCCTCCAGCCACCCTCGCGGGGCGAGCTCCACCGCCCGGCAGGTCCGCGGAAGCTCGACCGGACCCGCCCGGCCCCCACGGATGCGGCCGCCGCCCGCAGGACGCTCCCGCCCCTCCTCCTCCCGGGACCCAATCAGCGCACGAGCTCCCCAACGGCCCCCACGTGGGATCCCCGTGCGGTGATTGGCGCAGGCGGCAGGGACGCACGCCCTCACCGCCGCCGCCGCCGCCGCCGCCGCGCTCCTCTTTCTTCCGCCTCCGCCGCTCCTCCCCCCGACCCTGCTGGAGCGGAGCCCGACGGCGCGGAGCAGCCCCGGGAGCACTGCCCGCGCGTGCCCCCGCCTGGGTACCCCGCGGCGAAGAAGGGCGGGAGCGCGGAGGCCCCTCGCGGTCGGGGCGGCGGGGCTCCCGTCGACCCGCGTCGGCCGTGAGAAGTTCGCTCGGCGCCCGCCGCCGGGGAGGCGCTTCCTGCGGCCTGCGGGGCTTCCCGGAGCGGCAGCGGGCGAGGCCGTCTCCACCCGCCCGGGCTTTGTTCGCTTGCCGTCTTCCGGCCACCTGCGGAAGGGCGCAGCGTCGCCGCGGAGCGCTTCGCCGGAGTTGCGCGCTCCGCGTCCCGCGAGAGGCAGTCCGGCGCGGGCCTGATCGCCGGCGGCGCGCGCGACCCTCCGGCTGGCTGAACGGCGCCGGAACTGGCC
>JANHZU010002227.1:135555-147515 GCA_032468055.1 Acrochordus granulatus | reverse complement strand
GATGTTAATGACCTGAGTAAAACTGGTTTGTTTTGTTTGGGTTTCAGGAGACTGTTGTAAACAGAAGGAAGGTTGTAATAATAATAGCTCACACTATTATGCAGTGATACTTGGGTCTCGAACTGCTGAACTGCCAACTTTCCAGCTGACAAGCACAGCATCTTAACTGCTCAGCCACCCATGCCCTTCATTTTATGTACTCCTGCTGTTTGTTAATAATTCTTTTTATGAGTAACTTTATTTTTAAATAAAGTAAAAAGAAAAAATATACTTTTTCAGCAAGATCAGTTTTAAAATATTTAGCAATTGAAAAATATTAACATCCAGCACTGTATTATGAGAGTCTGCTATAAGACCAAGATGTGTTAGATTATGTCATCCTAGAGATTTTTAATGGAGTAAGACAACTGCCCCATATGCATCTTGCTCTCTTCCTTCCCATCTTGTCAATTTCAAATCAGTTTTAATATTTAGTGTTTTAATGTTTTACTGTTTTATTTTATTCTGATTGTAAGCTGCCTAGAGACTGGTGACATATAAATTTAAGAAAATAAAGATTATTGTATGCAAAAAATTCACATTGGGAAAAAAAAGAATTTTCTATTTTATGCATGGAAAGATTCCCCACTCTTCCAACCCTTAAGCATGGTATACATCTTGAGGAAGGATCTTATTCAACCAGTGATGGCTAGATCTATAGGCTGAGATCTGAATAAAAGGAGTTCTCCAGCCAATATTTGTTACTGTAATAAATTACTTAATCCACATCTAAATCATTTATATAGCCACAATATGACTGAACATTTATATTTAAACAGTGTGCATTATTTCAAATGAAAATGTTATTATTGTCAGATTTTAGGTACAGTAGTGCTGTCCATAACTGCCTTGGTTATCATTCCCCAGTCTAAAGCCCTCTACATGTGTGAATCACTAAATACAAACAGCTAGCTAGTGGATGATGAGAACTGATTTTACAGCTGGAATGTATGTTGTTAAGAGATGCTCAAAAATATGTACATGGAATGAATGTACATTCATATGGGGAGGAGGAAGGTAGGAAAGGTCAATAGGACATGAGCAGTGGCTATAGGAGAGAGATGCTGGGAAAACCAGCAGATAGACCATGAGATTGGCCATGCTGACCACTCCTGAGGGAAGAGAAGGGTAATTTGCATTAGCCTTGCCCTACTTGCTTAAAGAGTAAGAGTTTTATATGATCTGAAGCCAGACAACCAAATAATTGAGTTGTTTCTACTGAATCATGGCTAGGCTGAAACAAGCAGAATTTCTGAAATCTGCTAGTTTATTGTGGGTTCAAAATAAAACAATTTATTCCATTTTATGAACATACCAATGATTAGTGTAGAATAACTATTTAGGACTGCTGCCTAAACATCTGTACAATATAACTTTACAAGCGTTAAGAGTTTTAGTTACTATTGTTTCCTTTTGTTATTTTCTAGTTTTGATGCAAGCTGCCCAGAGTCATTAAGGACATAAGCCATCTTCAAATCACATAAACAAATTATAGTTACACCCACCTTCTTTATCCTGGATCTTGGCTTTGACATTTTCTATAGTATCAGATGGTTCAACCTGTTATAAAAATTTTAAATCACATTTAAATGCTTATAGGTTCAAGCTAGCCTATAGCTTCAAAAAACTATAATATTATTATAGTTTGTCAGTCAATCAAGAGGTTTAGATTGGATTTGGCATTTCTGTCTACCTATCAATAAGTAGTAAAAATTGCAAAATTTTGCAGAGTTCCTTAAAAGGCAACTGGACATTAAATTACAAGATGTTACTGGAGATGTTCTGCCTTCTATCCGGAAGGCTTTTTCAGTCCATTGAAAAAATAAATACTAAAACAGCCTTAAATGTGTAAAGAAATAGTAAGGAATTCCTAAGGGTAGCATAGGATATTGGGCATAAAAGTAATGGTTGAAAAAATGACACAAAAATGACACAAAGCATTCAATTTTAGTAATATACCCCATTTCAAAGCTTTTATTTCCGTATTTTAATTTCACAGCAAAAAGCAGCCAAAGCTTCTTCTAGCTCATCACAAAGGAACAAAGTTTCCTTTCATTAAATTAATTACCCTCCAAGGGAACTGCTTGCCCTCATGTCTCCTGGGAGTTGGCCGTTATGGGAAAGAGAGGCCTTTGTTACAACTTCTTTTTCTGATCCACTTTATCTCTACACTAGAAACAGCAATGAAACATACCTGCAACTACTACTTCAGGGTTTTTATATCGGAAAAAAGGGAGCAGAAATTTGAGGACTGTACATGCTCCAACTTCTGGATCTCCTGCACGGCCCTTAAGGTTTTTCTAATCAAGGCTATCTTTAAGCTTCTGCAAAAATGATAGTCATCTTCCCACTAATTTACTTCATCGCAGTATTATTCTACCGATGAAGCGCCAATCCTCTCCGCTCGTTTTCCCGTCTCCCGTTTCAAAGGCCACGAGGAAGAGCCTTCTCTGCAACATCCGCTGCGCAGCGAGGCCCCGTTTCCATCCGTCCACCGCGCCCACGACCAAACAAGAGCGGAAGGGCAGCAAGCGGAGGACAGGAGAGGGAGCCTGTCGGCTTGAGAAAAGGACCCCGACCGCGGGCAGACCGACCCCGACCCCTGGCTCGGCTCGGCTCCCTGCCTCCCTTACCTCGAGGGTAATGGTTTTCCCCGTCAGGGTCTTCACGAAGATCTGCATGGCGGCGGTAGAGCGCCCAGCGATGGTTGAACTTGAAGAAAAAAAAAGTGAAAAATCGAGGTTTCGCTCAGTGCCAAACCTGAGTAAGAAAGGAGATTCGAAACAGGCGAAGCGCTCACCACCACCAGCTCTCAGAATGGCCGACGCCGGAAAGAGAGGCCGCTTGGCTGCGCACGGGGTTTCCAGCCTTGAAACCAGGAAGAAGGCCTATGCGTCGCCACCGTAGGACTACAATCTTCAATACTCACCTTTTGAAAGTATTGGAAAGCATGATGGGAGTAGTAGTTTTGGCTAGCGGCAGCGCCTAGTGCAGAAAGTCTACTGTCGCTAGGCCGCGGAACAATCATCAGAATTCTAAATGGAAAGTTAAGTAGACCTCGAGAGAACGAAAGGAAGTTGGGAGGAAAACTACACTTCCCATCGTGCCCTCGACGGAAGTTTCTCTTCCCTTCACGATTAACAGTTCATCCTTGCTGTTACCAACGGTTGGCTTATGGGTGAGTTAATTAAGGAAAAGAGATGATGGGCCTTCCTTGCAGCGCCGGGAGAGAGATGAATAGGCCGCACCGTAATGGCTTCTCGTGAGAGCAAGGAAAAGAGTTGGTGGCCTTGCGGCGAGGTAGTGTCTTCGCTATGATGCTGAAGCTCCACAGACATAAATATTGTTAATCAAAAATGGTGTTACAGAAATGCTTCTAAAGGGCTTAAAATGTTTAAAAGATGTTTAGGAAATAAAATAGGTCAATTGATCTCAGGCAAACCTCTAACAGATATTTTTAAAAATAATTTCCATTTTTTAAAACAATACAATAAATGTTATTAAGAATAAAACATAAATATGTTAAATTATTAAAACAATAGAATTTCAAGAAAATGATCAATACAGTTGATGAACATAGATAATGTAAAAATATCAATAATAAAAGCAAAAATTTAATTTTACCAATGACATAATAGTATTATTTATATTCATTGTTACAATTCAGTTTTTAAACAACAAATTGAATTGTTTGAATTGTTTAAACTTAGACCATATGTAATTGCATGTCTGAGATCCCATCAATACAATGCCAGCTCAAAGACTAAGACTTGACAAATATCTGTTTGGTAGGATTTGTGTTATGTTTACGTGGCCTTAAAAATGCTACTGGTAAATGTCAGGTCAGTTTCATTTCAGAATGAAACTGCATCCAGTCATGAGCTGATGGTGGACAAGTATGCAGACCAGGCATGCATTACTGAGACTTGGTTAGGCAAAGGTGGTGATGCCATTCTCTCTGAAATCTGCCCACGTGGAGACCCACATTGCATCCTAAATTAACCTTGATGGGATGGCATTGGTCTGTTGGGTTATTGTTACTGCACTGACAGAATGGGAGTGCTTTTAAGTTGGACTGATGAGAACTAGCTGGAACCTGTTACTATTCCAGCTGGTTGTTGGGCTGGTGAAAGAGCCCCTCTTGCCTTTTGATACATATTAATATGTATCAAAACATTAATATGTTGGGAGAGACGTTAGCATCATGTGTTGTGTCCCAAATCTGATCTAACCCAAGAGTCCCTGGCCTCCTTGGCAGCCACTGGCTTGACTCACATAATCTTGGACCGGTAGCATTTCCTATATGATCTGATGTATAGTGTTTTATTGTCAACCTTTTGCCATGATCAGATTACTTCCTGATTCAGATGCAACTGATGCCATATTGGATTTCCATCAGGTCAGAGTATTTGAATGGTCCACACTAAGAGCCTCTGGTTTTCCAGATGGTTTCCAGTGAGTACTTGGGTAATGTCCCAATACTCTAGCTAATGAATCTTTTGAAGGCCTGGTATACTGTTGATAGCATTGGGCAAATTGGACCTTTGAATCCAGCCTCCTAAGCAGTTTCTCTTCATTAGCTAATCTTAAATGAGTCCTTTGGTCTTTGGGTTATAATCCTAGTTGGGACTGGAATTTTTGTTGCTGAACAAAGCAGTTGTTAAGCAAGACATGTGACTGTGCTGTTTAGCAATGGCAGTCCCAGTTGCCATCATAAAATAAGGATTAGATTGAGGTGACGCAAGTGGTTAAGATGCTCAGTTTGTTGGCTGGAAGGTTGGCGGCCCAAGATCAAGACCCAGCACTGCTGTGCAACAGGGTGAGCTCCTGTTGTCTGCCTCAGCTCCTGCCTACCAAGCAGTTCAAAAGATATGTAGTAATGTAAATAAATAAATATGTACCAGCTACTTCAGTGGGAAAGGTAACAATGTCCGAGCACCTTTGGCATCTAGTCATGCCGGCCAGATGACCACAGAAGCATCCTTGGACATACACTGGTTCTTTGACTTGGAAATGGAAATGAGCACCATATCCTAGACTTAGTCACAACTGACAGGGTAACCTTTATCTTTACATAGTCATTTGGTAAGGACCTCATGCTTTTCCTACCTTTGTACTTTGCCTCACTTCAGTAGCTCTCACCTATCCCTTATCCTGCCATCTTTGCCCTTTTGGCCACCCTGCACAGCATAGATGAGATGAAAAAACCACTGTATTTAGCCACTGTTTCCCTTAGATGACCATCATTCTCCTTGACGCGCTTCCCTTCCCTCTCTGCCCATCTCAGCTCAGTCTGGGAGGCACTGCGTTGTACAGGTAGTCTTCAACTTACAAAGTTACAACTGACAGAAAAGGGGACTTATGACCCAGATTTGAAATTCCAATGGTCACGCCCCCTCTTTGATTATGGTGTTTGGCAATATGGTCACATTTTCAGCCATCTGCAGCATCCTGCAGTCGTGTGATTTTGTTTTATGACAGTTTTGCCAAAAACCAGCACTTCCAGTTTTCAAGAAAACCATGCCCATAGCGAACACAATTGGTTTAACAACCACATTTGCTTAATGACCATGGCAGGTACTTTATAGTTGCAGTGTTCACTTAACCATTGCCCCAAAAAAGATGGTAAAATTGGGTTGGTCACATGATCAACCCATTTTACAACTTACATCCAAAATGGGCAGGTGCTATTATGGTTGTATATTGAGGACTACCTGTACTCATCCTACTCTTTTTTTCTAGTCAATGGAAAGGAGGAAATTGGCCCAGTGGTTACCCGTTTGTGAGGTTCCACTCATTCCAGCCCTCTTTTTACTTTCTCACAAAGCTACTGGGAAAGGCCATCCAGCAGTTTAGGATCATCAAATATGCTGATTATACCCAGCTTTATGTTACTTTACACTACACTACACCACAGCTGTGGGCCCTACGTTGGTTGTTGTTGTTCAGACACTCAGTCATGTCTGACTCTTTGCAACCCCATGGACCGCAGCATGCCAGCCCTCTCTGTCCTGCACTTCCGCAGCCCACCCAAATCCACACCCATCACATCCATAATACTATCTAACCATCTCAGCCTCTGCTGTCCAAATCTTCTTTTGCCTTCAATCTTTTCCCAGCATCACATTCTTCTCCAATGAGTTCTCTCTTTGCATTATGTGACCAAAGTATTTGAGCTTCAGCCTCAATATTTGGCCTTCCAATAATCAATCAGGATTGATTTCCTTTAGAATTAACTGGTTTGATCTCCTTGCAATCCAAGGAAATCTTAAGAGTCTTCTCCACTACAGTAATTTGAAGGCAACAATTCTTCAGCACTCAGCCTTCCTTATAGTCCTGCCATAAAAAGAAGAAAGTGCAAAATTAAAAAGTGTATCATTAAAAAAACTAAGATTGTGGCATCTGGTCCTATCACTTCTGGCAAATAGAAGGGGAAGAAATGAAAGAGGTGACAGATTTTACCTTCTTAGGCAACAAGATCACTGCAGATGGTGACTACAGCCATGAAATTAAAAGGTGCTTGCTCCTTGGGAGCAAAGCTATAGCAAACCTAGACGGCCTATTAAAAAGCAGAGACATCACCTTGCTGACAAAGGTCCTTATAGTCAAAGTTATGATTTTCCCAACAGTAATGTATGGCTATGAGAGCTGGACTAAGGCAGGCTGAATGCCAAAGAAATGATGGATTTGAATTGTGCTGGAGAAGACGCTTGAGAGTCCCTTGGACTGCAAGGAGATCAACCCAATCAATCCTAAAGGATATTGAACCTGATTGTTCATTTGAAGGACAGATACTGAAGTTGAAGCTCAGATACTTCAGTGCAAAGTGAGGTCTCGTTGTGAAAAGATTGTGAAGTTGGAAAGATTGAAGGCAAAAGGAGAAGGGAACTGCAAAGGATGAGATGGTTAGATAGTATCATGGACGCAATGGGCGTGGATTTGTGTGGACTCCAGGAGGCAGTGCAGGACAGGGAGGTCTGGTATGTTGCAGTCCCTGGGATTGCAAAGAATCGGTCATGGCTGAGTGACTGAACAACAGCAGTAAATGAAGGAACCACCAAGAACACTCTCCCCAACACTGACAGGGCAAATCACCAGTATATAAAGAGAGCAAACTTCACTCCCCTCTAGCACTGATGATATTACCTAGTTTGGTAATGAAACATCTTCAGAAAAACAGTCAAGCTCAGAGAACACCGAGGACTCCATAATTCAACCATGAGCTACAAATATTCTCTTCTATTAAAATTTTCTTGTATTGATATGGCATTTTGTTTAGGTTTGACTGCAGCACATCTTCTGATCAAAAGAAATAACTGATATCTTAGTAGCTATATACAATGGAAATTTTGAAGTCTTCTCTACCATGAAATCAGCTTGTATTGGAGCAAGTAAACACTCAGTGCTTCCTCCCATCATCCCAGAGATTGAGAAGGAATTTTTGGAGAGCATTCAGAGTTATATTACTTCAGAAATTGAAAACGTGGGCTGTACTGAGCAAATACCAGCAGAAGACTATTATGTAATATACAGAAACGTATTTGAAATGGTAACTGAACACTGCTAAAGATAATTCTATTTTTTATGATTAGTGTGATCTTTATGGTTTGTTGTATTATCTGATGCTGAAATTAGTACAGAATATGTAGCATGAACTAGTGAGATAGCTGCATTGCCTATAACATTGAATCCTCTGCTACTCTATAAATAATAACTCTGATGTTTTTTAATTGTAGAATGTTTTTAATATTGTTTAAATTATGGCTTGTTTTATTGTATTTATTTGTATAGACTATATCACAAAAAATGACCATCCAGAGTCACATTTTGTGAGATAGCTATGTAAATGTAAATAAATATTTCTTTATATAACTGAATTTTAGCTTAATAAGCCAACGTATGAATGAATATTTTAGCTTGACATCCCTTTGCACTTCCCTTTGTTGATAAATGAAGTAGAATTTATTAAAATTTTCCTTTTCATTTGAACCAGCAACTTTAAAACAAAACATGATGTCAAATTAAATTCAGACAAGAAACTGAATATTTCCTTACTATGAAAAACTATAACGACAGAGGGAAAATAAAGAAAAAAGGATTATTTTCTAAAATTAACACTAAAATGCATAGTGTTGTAAAAATAGGGAGAGTTTCCTCCCTTTAGTAGTCATGTCATGTAAGATGACCAGTCTGAGGTAAGGAGTTACAGAGGGTTTTTTTTCATCCCAACACATGAACATCCATACAATTCCCATTCTTCTTGATCTTCCTATCTCACTCTGAGGGATCCTTTCTCTAAGTACAGCAGTGTGGTCAGATAGCCTCAGAGACTCCTAGGGCTTCCATCAGTACCAGCTAATAGTATGTTACTTTGAGAAACAAGCCCTCAAGCAAGGCAATTGGATTTGCTGGCTATTGTACTTAGCCTAATATTTTGTTTTGATGAATATGTCTATGAAAGAGGCATTTGGCTCACTGGCCACTTTAAATGTTTTTTTCCACAAATTCATGAGAAGATAGGGGAATATAGATTTGTTTCCACTGAACCGTTAAAAATATTACCTGCAAACATGTTGGAAAAGCAACCTGGATTAAATGTATTTCAGATTTAATCAGATTAGCCCTCAATTACTCTGGTGCTATTTTTATGGGCGCATAAATTATCTAGAATAGGTGTGTCCAACCTTGGCAACTTTAAGATGTGTAGATTTCAGCCAGCTTAGCATATCTGGTTGAGGAATTCAGGGAACTGAAGTCCACACATCTTAAAGTTGCTGAGGTTGGACACTCCAATCAAGAAGTTCTGCTGGACTCTGTAATGTTGTGCAAACAGGATCCTAAGCTGTATTCCTGTTGCATTTGCTATTTAGACCTCCTCATTTTAAGGGGTAGCTGAAAAGAGGGGCACCCCTCCTAAAGATAGAAAATAAATAAAGGCAGGGAGGGGCATACTCTCCTTTTTCTTCCATCTTTCACCTGAAGCAAATTTTGCCTGCTTTCTAAGAATGTTGATTTGCTCTTGACATTCTGATTGTTTCACCCTCTTCTATGAGTTTTAAACTGTTCTTTGGATTTTAAGATAAGGGAGGTTGCTTATATAACTTTATTATATACATTTTTTAAACTGGGTTTACAAGTATGTGTGCAGTTGCTGAGAAATAATAGACAATGTTAATTGAATTCATTTCTAGAATGGACTCTCCAGAAGCATCAACTAGCAATGCTAGGGAATAGGATAGTGTACTAAAATGGTCTTTCGTTTTGATTCAGAAAAAACTTTTTAACCTGTGATAAACTCAGCTTTTTAAGAGATCATAGAACAAACATTTTCTAATGACAATTTATTTATTGTATCTTTATTAAACAGTAATGGCAAATAATCAGCTTCTGTATTTTTAAAACAGATAATTGAGCATGTTAATCCATACAAAAGCATTCTGACTACAATCAAGCAAGAATATGATGCTTTTATAGAAACAATAAAAAAGGGCCAGCACGATGCATTTTATCTTCATGGAAAATTAAAAATGTTAGCATGTGAATCTTCAACTTTGATGTATTATAAGAAAAGAATAACTCAGCTGGAAGAAAAGTAAGAATTTATTTCACTGTTGCAGGAGAGATGTTCTAGTTGCTTATATAGTGATGTGATCTGATTTGAAATTTTTAATATTACAGTATATGGTGTTTTTTCATTTTTAAAAAAGTATGTGTATCTTATGCTTTAGTGGATGCTTACAGAGCAAATATTTAGTGCAAGTTAGGTTTAGGAAAAGACAAAGAAGTAAGAAATGCTGTCTACAACAGATATGCTCACAATGACTCTGAAGACACTTCCATAGATGATCAAGTAGAATTACAGTGGAGTTTGCATGCCACCAAATAAAGATAGCTAGCAAATTTGACAGGAAAGGGACATATCTCTAGCGTATTAGTGTACCACAATACACTGAAAAATTCTATAGCAACCTCAGTCCATTGTTTGGGTACAGTTAGATGTGAAACTCCAGTGAATGGTAATAGTGGAAAAATCAGAGATTAAAACTGCAACACTCTGAAAGGTTGCAATTCAAAAAAAAGTTCCATTATATAGATAGATGGATGAGGGAAAAAAGCTACAACATTCTTAAAGATTGTAATCCAGAGGGGAAAAAAGTTTTAGTATGCAGGTAGGTGGATGAAAGAATAAAAAAAGTGGGCTATTTAAAGACCAAAGAATGAATGAAGATGATTGCTGTTTAATTAATATTTGTCTAAGAAAAAAAACTGTTTGCTTAAGGAGTCTATTCATATGTATACATGGCAAAGGAATGAATACATATTAAAAAGTGTAGTTCGTATCATTGAAGATTTGAGAGAATTAGTGAAGAAAACAAGGAATATTCACAATGCATAAAGCTGAGTGTTGTCAACATAGTGGTGGTACCCCACTTCAGAATTTTGAATTCTTTTCCATTAATTTTATGTAGGTGATGATGAACAGCATGAGGGAAAAAATGGAAAAAATGTGGGAAACTATAAGCCAAGTCCCATATGAACAAACTTTCCCAGAAAGTTACAAACTGCATACCTTGAGGAAAGATCAGAAATCTATTGGGAAAGAAAAGTGTGCATGAAATGGTTATGGTGTCTTTCCCAACCCTGCTGCTCCCAAAAGTGTGGGAATTAACAGCCAGGTTATAGTAGGCAAGACTATAGGATGTCGAGGAGGTAAAAAAGGATCCTCATTAATGTTCTATTATTAATAATTTTGTCAGTTATTTTTTCAATCAAAGCATATTATTTTCGTTAATGTTATGTTTGCTGATCTATTACTTATTTTAAACTGCATTTAAATTCCACTTAGATTATTTTGGTGACCAGGAATAAATTTTATGTTTTTATTTTATTTAGTATGTAGGTTGGAATATAACTTATTAAAATAAGGTTTAGTACAAATGAAATAAATACTGTAGTTCCATCTTGTTCTAAAAGCTTAGAGTATGGTGACAGTATAGTAGATGTCTCCACTGGCTATGCTAGATGGGGAATTATGGAAGATGAAGCAACAAGCTTTGCTTTCTTCTAACTGAAGGCTTTAACCTAATCAACTTATGTCCCCTCCATCTTTGTAATTCAATTTGTCACCAAACTCCCAATAAAGTTACACAAAGCTGTGTAACTCCTATTAATAGTATAATTTTTTAAAGGATATATTTAAGCATCTAAAATCTTGAAGACCTTTATAAGTCCTCGTCAATTGTTGAAGTTATGTGCAATTGCCTACAGGAGATGAAACAGCATATAGTGTAATATTTAATTTGCTTCTGTTTTAGAGTGAAAAGAATCGAGAAGAATTCTGCAAGAACTGAAAGCTTAATACAGAAAATAAGAAGTTTAAGGTTTACATTCTTAGAAAAAGAAGATTTAACCACAGCCAAGAAAGTTAATCCTGCTAAAATAATTCCAGGTAAACTGTAACTATAATAAAAAAAATTTTCTCACATCACATCAGGAGCATGAACCATCATCTGTATTATATTGCAATGTTAATATCTATGATTGTTTTGAATAATTATATGTTCTCTACTACATTCCAAGTCTTAGCTGAGCCAAGAATAAGGGCCAAGCTGAAATGAAGACAGATAATTCTCTATTTTTTTAATGGATGATTATTCAGTGCGAAATTGACATTAACTATCACATGCAATAATCAGACAATTGATTTGAACTTGATATAATATGGATATATAGTGGTGCCTCACAAGATGAGATTAATCCGTTCCGGAAGAACACTGTTAATGCAAAATGCTCGTAAAGAGAAATGCAGTTTCCCATAGGAAACAATGGAAAGTCAGATAATCGGTTCCATGCCCCCAAAAATATTCACCAAAAAATCATTTTCAACAGAATTTGAGGTAGAAATGATTGTCCCTAACATC
>JANHZU010002227.1:118826-131769 GCA_032468055.1 Acrochordus granulatus | reverse complement strand
CCCTGTACGATAAGTAAAATATTAACCTCCTATGGATGGATCTTCCCTTTCAGGTTTAATTGCTTCTAGTGTCTCAAGTGTATTTGAACATGACCCTTATAAAAGCAAAGAGGCCGAAGATCTGATTGAATATATTGAAAGGTAACATAATGAAAGAGTCTTCTGATCTTGTTGTCTCTTTATTTAGGAACATGAAATTGTTTAACACACCAACACATTAGGTCTGTGCTTGTTTGAAAATGATGTGAAAAAGTACTTTGTACAAATGTAATATTTCTCGATTTTTAATTAAAATAACCTGTTTTTTTCATGCTTCTGTACAAGCATGAAAGAAGATGTAGCTGCTTGAGAAATTCCTTTATAAGAGTTAGTCATTCTTAGAATAGCTACACTTTTCATACAAGTCTGAAAAAGGCAGCCTACTTTAATGTAGAGCAAAGAGATGTTGTACTTCAAATCATTTTTGAAACGCGCTTAGTTTAATATTCCATCCCCTATCTCCTATCACATTGGATGCACTCCACAAGAGCACAGTGCAATATAGCAATATGATGAGGAAGTGGAAACAGAGAAATACACTTATGAGACCTGCAGCACAGACTGCTGAATAGGAAAATAGAATCTTGTCCAGCCAAAAAATTCTAATGAAATACAGTATGTTGTCTTCTTTTTGGCAAAACAAAAGAGACATTTGGAACAAAGACCATCAGACTGTTCCCCTTAATTGGGCCAATGCAAAATAAAACTGCTACTACTTTTCCTGCTTAATAATGAAGAAAAAATTATTTGGGAACCAAATATAGCATTAGATATTTGTCCAGTATTGGGCAGAACACATGAAGATATATCTTGCTGCCCTAGAGATCTTCTATTTATTGTTGGACTGGTAAGACATCAATAGAGGATGTCTATACCAGAATTTGGTATCACTAGTGAAAAGTTATCTTAGATAGGTAAAAATAAGGATGATATAGAAGCTAAATATAGTTTGGGCCAGGATTTATTCTGGAAAAAGAGAACTTGAAAAAGTAATTAAACCTTAAGGATGATTCATCTGTTCCAATGAGAAGTTTCATAAAGTTGAAACATGTATTTTTAATTCCTTTTACTTCTCAATTTTTTGGCACAAGTGACCTTATATATTATTTAACTTCATTTAAATTGTTCTACCTCCATAGGACATAGCTAGTGCACAAACTTTGCCAGTAATAAAGCTGGTTTTGCATTCATTGTCCATCATATATAATGTTATATTCTTAAAACCATGCTAGGTTCAATGAACTCTTTTCCCGTGGTCAATATGAGACCGCAGCAACATATGCAGCAAATTGTCCTAGAGGAATCTTATGCAATGAAGAAACCTTGGAGAAATTTAAGGGTATGAAGCCTTAGAGGCATTCTTCCTCTTTTGTATATAGTTTTAAATATCAGTAAACTACATTTAAAAGTATAATTTCTTGGAGAATTCTCTGGCTTTGTGATTATAAAGGAACTAGAAGTTGATATTTTAATTAATGTCTGTTTATATGATTACTACCATATTGAATATGAATTGCAATTGATAGCCAAATAATAGTTTTGATCCTTCCATACATAATTTGTAGCTTCCTATCTTTTCTATGGTTCTTTCCAAAACTTTCCAAATTTTATAAAAAAAATATGTTTGTTTTCTTAATTTGTAGAATTCTGAGTTCAAATCCTCCTTAAATAGAAGATCTGAGCTTGAAAGAGATTTCTGGCATAGAAAACGAACTGCAACGAGCAAATGCTTTTTAAAAATATTGCTTTTTCCTTTCAGCTGTTGGTCATATTAAAGGGAAGATCCTCCCTCTGCTTTTGTACTGTGATGCACTCATAACTACCACCACTGCTATTAAGAAGTGTCTTCCTGCAAATTTGACAACTGAAGCCATCAAATGTGCCTTAGCTGAGAACCGATTAGACCTGGTGATGCATTGGATGACTTTGCATAAGTAAGTGATCATTCGAAATACTAGCTCAGTAGCAGAAGACATACACTGTGTACAAGAAGTCCATAGGTTATTCTTTGGGAAGTCCAGATAAATATAATAAATGTTCAAGAATAACCAAATCTTATTGACTAATTGTCAGAATATTCAGTTCTAAGCTAGATGGTATATTTGAATATGGCAGGTGCTGAAAAAATATTATGGATTCTCCTAAACCATTGTTAGCAGTAGTACCACTAATTACTAAATAATAATACATTCTCAATAATAGCTCTAGTAGTAGTAGTACATTCTAGACAACAATTCATAAAAGATAACAGGCATTATTTTCAAACTGAATTAGCCCATTTCCATCAGACTCAATTCATATAAGCTGAAGTTGGGGAAGAATAAGGTGTCTTTTAGAAGGAAGGCAAGGATATTTGTAGTTAGAAGAAAGCAGCAAGAACAGAATTTGGTTTCTATCATGGAAATTATTATGGAAATGTTAGATTGTTCAGATTGCCTTGGGAGGGTCCCACCATAAGAAGATAACATATATTTCGACATACATAGCAAGATACAACAGGCATTGCTTTTTAAATTGTCCATGACAGCAGCTATCTTCTTATTTTCCCATAATTCCAAGCAGGAAGGATTTGGGAATGATAAGAATTAATCTAGCAAAAAGAAAAGATTTCTAATTTCTTTTAGCTCTCCTTAAAAGTAGAAACTGGCCAACTATTTACATATTAGCAAGACAAGCCAAGATTAGCAAAATATTTTATCAACATGAAGTTCTAATTCAAGCTTTTCTTTTTACTAAGTCTTGAGATAAAGAAAATAAGAGAAATGACCAATTAAACAATATTCCTTAATCATCCACATGCACTTTTTATTCTTAAAAGCTATACTTGCTGAACATCCATTGTACGCAAATTTCTTTGAGATGAAAATTACTAAAGACATAAGCAGTTAGCCCACTTACAGTTTCTTTGAGAAAGGCTATGGAGGAAGCATCCAATCTAATAAGAGAATGAGATTTATTACTTACAGCTTATCTTCCATTTTTTAAGATAGCATCTGAGGTGGGACCACAACCCACTCTATCTCCAAAAGAACTTTTGTATACAAGGAGACTGTTCCATCCTTGGATATTCAAGGCTTCCCCAGTGAAAATGCACAAATGGCTCACCATTCAGTACAGAAGAGATGAATTAGATTTCCCAGCAAGTTTTAACAGTAGGGTCTTGTGCTGTTCTAGGTACAAAGGCACCAAGAAAAAAGTGCATGAAAGAAAGCCTTAAAAGACACCTACAGTTCCACATGTAGTCATGTCAACCTTGGTGAACATAGGAGAGTAACCAGTTCTGCTATTTTTGGTGGAAGCAGCAATAGTTTATTAAAAACAACAGGGCAATAACAGAGATGGCAAAGAACACCAGAGAGAAATCAAAATCCTATCATTCATTGTCTGTCTTTCATCTCAATATCCTGGTTGCCTTTCAAATTGCTGTTGGGGACTGGGGGCTTTGAAACATGCCCTCTTCCAGGCTAGTCAAAGGAGATTGCCAACTTGTAGCTCTTTCTGCAAATTGCAGATGCAGCTGAATTCCCTGGACAGCGCAGCATCAGGAGCTAGGATCATATTAAGAGGCAAAAAAAATCACCAGTTGATGGGAAAAGAGGTATCACTCTTTAGACAAACGTATAATTTCCTCTGCACCATCCAACAAGCCTAAAAATGCACTCCACTGAGGTTTATTAAATTAGGCATAGATATAGGGTTATATACATACACAGCTTCTCTCATTTCTACTCCTGTTGGATATTTTTTATCTATATTCAATACTCAGTTTACATGGACACTGACTCTTCTTAGAAAAAGTAGAGACTTTTAAGGAGTAGCAAACTGGGCTTTGGTAAATTATACCCAATTTTCTAAGAGGAGTAATGCATGAGAACAAAGAAATAGTGTTGTGAATTATTCATATGTGTTTGTTTTCTTTTTCTATATTTTTATTTACCATAACTGTTTGATTTTAATTGTTCTTCTAAAAAATTTTGTTGTCATAACATTATTCCACTTTTCTTTACAATGCCCAGAATCCATGAACTACTTAATGATGTTTTGTTGGCTTTTTTTCTCCCAGATTGGAATTCTCTGAGGCTGCCGGTGATGCAATTTATCACTATGCAAAGGTGGATAAGCATAACAAGTCCCAATGCCTAGCTTTGGCTCAAATTGCATACAGTGAGAGTGGGGCACACAAAAAAACTGTTCTGTGCTTGTGCAAACAGGGCCAAATTTATGGAGCCATGGATTATCTACATAATTTTCAAAAACTTCCCACAGGTATATTTGAGAGGTATATTGTATTTATTTCTGTTTTAAATTGTATCTGACAGTGTTACAATGGTGTTCAGGTGACTTTTGGTACAGTTGTGTATTTAAAGCAATCATATTAAAACCATTTACGCCAGCTGTTAAAAATATCAAAATAGCAGCAATGTAACACTGAAGGACTTGTTTAAATAAAAAGAATCTTAGCAGGTCTATAAAAAGTATTTTGCTAGCAGCTTTAGGGAATAAGTTTCATAAGGAGGCTCCTATCATTAAAGAGACTATGCGAAGCTGACCTCAGAATGCAAAGTAGAATTTCTCCTTATGAGAATTAATGATGGAGAGACGTAAGAAAGAAAACTCTGTACAGGACCCTAAAATCCTCATTTATCAAAGACTAAGAAGGTGTATTAGATCTGTAGCACAAGTACATCTCAGATAGTAATTTAGCTAAAAATGGCTCCTCATTTTGGACATGACTTACAGTTTTGTGGAGGCAAGAGGAAGACAGGAAAAAACCTCCATATTTTTCTTCTAACAGAGAGATTATGGGAGCACTTGAAAAAGGAATGGAAGAGTAGATATAAACAGTCAAAAGATAGCAGGCAAGTCAGTTGACAGTTTATATCACAAACAACATCTTAGCTGAGCTGGAAGAAGACCTAGAAAGAAGCATTTTAAAATCATTTAAAGAGATTCTGCCTTCATTAACTCAGTGTAACTCACCTCTACAATTTTTCTAGCTGCTTTACCAACAATAGTTATAGGAAGCATCTGCTTTTTCTTCATTTTCCCCCCAAGGACTATCAGGATGTATGTACACATTTGCTTGTGTGTACATGAGAAAAGGATGGAGTGGATTAATCAGGATGGATGCAAATGTTTTGCCTCTGTGTGAGAATGTGTGTGTTTGTTTCTGTTCCCTCCTTGTGTTGCATTTAATCTATGCATGTATATATGTACTGGAAATCATGGAGCAGGCTAAATATGCTGCACTCTGGATCACATGCCAAGAGGAAGACAGCACAGAAAGAAGCTTCAGTATTTTGAACTGTTGCCAAATACCTTTCTTACAGGGATACTTTGGGGGACTGTTTTCTCTGCTACCCTGAAACTATTTTATTTTGTTGGTTCCTGCCCCCACTTCCACAAATTTGATCCCATTCAGTTGAGGACAAAATTTTCCCCTCAAGTCATTGAACATTGAATGAGCAGGTATGAAATGGCTGCTATGGATTTTATATATGACCATTTCCTCACCAGTGAATTTTAGCAAACTTACAGCATTACCAGCCATCCCTAAAATGATATAAAGACTGTCCTCAGGACATTTCTGTGGGAACTCTCAAAGAATGAAATATTTTATTGTGGATCCCCCTTGTCATCATTTACACTGATAATGAGCCTATCCTCCAGGAGTTACTAATTCAATCAAGTAGTTGGGTACTGAACAAAGAACTGTATTTCTCAGTCATTTCCAAATAAATGTTGAGAGCACAGATGTCTGTGGTGTGATCAACACCAACTATTGCTGTCAAAGCTCTACCTGTTTTGATATGCATGTGGTGCACAATAAAAAGTTTTGGGACTTTTATCACCTAATTATGCCTTCCATTTTGATGCTATTCACATACAAAATAAACATTACAGAGGTCCACAATTGAGAGGTAGAAAATATTCTTTATTTTATTGTTCTTACTCATGTACAGCTAGGATTAAATGAAAAATTGCTCTGAGGGTAGATACTTAAACATGCAATAAATCCATACTGAGTTTTCAAAGGTAGCATTTCTGTTTGTTTTATGCTGGAAATTAAAAATTTTCAAGCACCAAATGTAAATATTTATGGATATATTTGTTTTTCCGGCTTTCTAACTCCTGTGCTCTTTGATTTCAGAGGATTATATTTTTCTACTGAAGCACCATCCTCAAATAGACTTCATCCATTGCCTTACTCAAGAATGGGATGGGAAACCACCAATCATGTCCCTTGGGGAAACCATCATCTCGCTAATTGGAACAGAACATCAAATTCATTGCATACACTTGTTGGAGGATATCGCCAAAAAGGGCAAGGGTTAGTGTAGCCTTACTTTTTCCAGTGAGAATGTGGCAGCCCTAGAAGGTTGATCAGGCTAAGAAATTATTTTTTATTGTGACAGCTATAGTAACTGAATCTTGGAAGTTTGCTTCTCCTTAAATTAAAATAAATCTACTTTAGATACATTCTTGGCAGTAATACTTGTTGAATCCTTGCTGCGATTTAGAATCATGCCAAAAATATATGTATTTTAACAGAGTTAATTATTTTAAAAAAAGGAAATGCAGCAAAATATTATTTGTCTGTTTTCTTTGTTAAACTTATTTATAGATACATTACAACAAATAATTATAAAAGATACCTGCGATGTGGAGGAATGGAAGGAGATAGCTGAAACATGCCTCCATATGAAAAAGGAAGATTTACACAAACTTATAATCTCTGTCCTTGCTACTCTGGAAGGTGTGGTTGAAATTCCTGCAGATGATATGGAGGATGCCAAATTAATGGAACATGTGTTCTTGTAATTTTTCCACAAAGCACTTGGAGGAGCTCTTTGTCCTAAGAGTTGTTTAAGTTGACTGAACAAGTAACAGCATAACTTTGTAATGTTATTTTTGATTTAAAAACTTAATATATTTAATACTTGATTTGATTGTGCAACAATTGCTTGGTTATTTACACTTATTTTACTTAAAAACTGATGTTCCTTTTTGAAGTAATGGAGCTATGTTTACCCCAGATCTCTTGTGCTTTTCTTTAAGTAATTTGTTTTCTCCTTTTTTTTGTTGAAATAGGGACAGTAAGTTGAACCAGTTGATGGAGACACAGTCTTCTATTTCCAAAACACATATTTGTCTATTTTTTAAATAATATTTTATCTTTATATATTCAGTGGCAAAACTATAAATTATCTCTTACGATACATATGGACAGGATACTCACAGCTTAGCTATACCATTATTGTTTCCACACACTCTATGAATTGGAATAACTAGTTTCTCCCATGGAATCAATATTTTTTGCTCTAATGGTTATGTAACTTTTTGCAGCATGATTATTGGATTATGAAAGTTAAAGTCCCAGTGCATCCAGAAGATACTAGGTGGGCTTAAGCTACATTACTGTACATAGATTCAGCATGAATTTGCACTCATGATAAATATAAGTTATTTAGAAAATCCAATCTACACTAATATGCATCATTTTGTTACACCTTAGACTCTTGATTATTAACAAGTTTAATGTTACTAAAATTATATCTCTAAAATAATTGCATTCAAAATACATTTTCATTGGATAATATCTATGTTCCTTTCTCTATAGCAAGCAGATGGTATTCTTTCACTCCAAGTCCATAAAGCTGCCATATAAACAGAGAAAGGCCACAGTCTGAAGATAATGTAAATTGATTAATGAAGATTTTCTTGCACCCATGGCCAGTTATATTTCCCAGGGTTCTCTGATAGAAACAAACCAAAAAAAAATGTTTAGCAATGTATCTGCTCTTCACCATAAGTTGCATTTACACATGGATTTTGTGATAGAAGGCTGAATATCAGCAACTATGGCAGCATGGCTCAACACTTTTATTTTTCCGAGCCCCATTCTTTATTTTCAAAGATTTTATCAGGACAAACCCAAATGTATGTTGTGAGCAATACTATGTTTGAATGTCTTTTTAGTTCCCAAGGTTAAAGTGCTTTGAATATTAAGTAAAAAAATATAAGCTGAGGACTTATATTTTCCCAGCTTACTCTGGGAAGCTGTAACTTATAATCACATATGCAGTAAGCACTCTTGGGGGAAGGTATTAAAGTGTGTGTGTATGCACATGCGTGCACGTGCACATGTGTGGAAAGAGAATGTCAAGGCAAATTAAGTCCTTTATGGCATCAGAAAAGTAAAATGTACATAAAAAAGAAGCCACCATCAAGCACATCACATAATTTGCTGAGTTTGATCCAGGATGGAACCTCACCCAAATTCCATCTGTCATATCAGATACTGTAAATTGCCAGCTTACTAGTACTTACTCATTGTCTCTAGACATCATGAGTTGTCGACAGATGGGTGGGCTATAAATTTGATAAAAATGTTAACTTTAGAGAATTTTGCTGAATACCACCAAGCCACAAATTATCTGTTGCAATGCTTCCATTGGCTCAAAAAATTGCTGATGAAATCTTGTGTCACCAGGGAGCTGCATATAATCCTGTTAATTAATTGGATAATAACATAGTTTAAATTGGATGATTATGGTTTACAGACCTTTAATTTCTTAGAGGAACTTTCCTTAGTAAAATGTAGTCTAGATTATTTAAGAATAGAGAATATCATATGTGTGATATATTTGTGTGGATGGGTTTGTATAGAAAGAAAAAAGTATGCAAGTAAATTTAATATCTTTAGATAATAGTGGTCATGTTGTAAAAATGGATGGCAGTTGTTTCTTGCTGAATTTGCCTTGAGGCATGCTATATATACAGCTTCACACACACATCACAAGAAAAAGTCCCTGCATCTATGACTGCGGAATTACAGCTTGTGAAGCAACTGTGTGGGAGTCTCCTTGGCTTGTGCAACTGGTTTATGTACAAAGCATTACAATCTTGAAAACAAGAAAGGCATTCAGACATAGCATTTCTCATTGGATACATTTGGACTTGTCTTGACAAAATCTTTGAAAAGCAGGAATATGGAAGTGAAAAATGCAGTGCTGAACACAAAGAAAAACTCCCTATTACAGCTGATTTCCTAAGTTAATTGATAGGAGTTACAATAGTATTTTAAAAGGGACATACAAGATGCCTATATTTACAGGCCACAATAGATATTTAGAAAAAGCCAAGGATGATCATTATTAGGAATATGCATTACATTCAGTATTACTCTTAAGAAAATATATACAAGATGGTAGTGTTTTGATTTCCTTATTTAACACATCCATAAAATCATAAAACATTAAACTCTTCAAAATCTGCTGCTGTCTTCCATTAAAAACTTACAAGCCCTGAATGCCCTGGAGAAGGAGATGGTTTGGACTGCTTCCTAAAGGATAAAAGAGTAGTGGCTAGCCTGTAGAAACAAAGAAAGATGATCTTGACAGAGATATACAGGCTCCATTGCCTAAGCAAAAGGAGCTGAAATCCAGAACTTACAATTTAATCCAGAATTTCCAGACAACATTTGGAAGCAATTCGGACAAATACCTTTCTCATTCAATGAAGTATAAAGACAATGAGGTATACCACAATGAGATTTGCAAGATTCTATTATTATAACTCTCAATAAAAGTAGTCTTAGCTTTCCTGTGCAATTGATTTCCTGATCTGGTCTTCCTGGTGGGCTGATATAACCTAACCTCAATGAATAACCTATTCTAGGCAGATTTTACCTGGAAAAAAACAATCTGAATACATAACAAGGGTCCAAGTCATATAGAGTTTTGTAAGTGACAACCAGCACTTTGAATTAGGTCAGGAAGACTACTGACAACCAGTGCAACTCTCACACAATTGAGGCTAGAAGGCACAATAGATCACTAGTAAGCAAATGAGCTGTCTTATAAAGATAGGAAAGGCACTGAATTTATTCACCATAAACAATGGTAGGACTGACCCTGGGTTTTGAAGTTGGAGTAACTCTATGAAGCAAGCTTACATTTTCTTTTATATTCTGTATTTTGTGTGCACTCATCTTCTCTTTAAATGGAAACTAAGAATATATTTGCAGGAGCCAAGCTTTCTCTTACACACATACACACATCCTGCCCTGCCCAGTCCTCCCTTTCCCACATCCATATCACAGCCAAAAATAGAAAACATCCTGATAGCCGCAGTTCTTCCTCCAGTTGGGGAAATCTTGGAGAATGTTGCATCTTTCTTTCAACTTGTAAAGGTTTTATCAGTTAAGTCTCCTCCCTGAGTACAACAGCTACTGTAACGAAATGGAGCCTGGTTTTTGAATTAGCTTTCTTGATGTTTATTGTGACTTTGCTACTGGCTAGGTCTTAATGCAAATCAATGTCTGAATGAAAGCTAACAGGAAGGCTGCTTTTCTGAAACACCATAGCAACTGAAGGCAGTCTTGAGGTCTTTGGACTCTTGCAGTTACCTTTGTCAAGACTCAGCTTACTACTATGTGCTCAGTTGCAGGAAATGTTTTCTGTTACATTTACAGTGTGTGAGGCTAGCAGTGGGGGGATAGGAGATGGATATCCATGAAGATCTCCCCGACTGTGGGTAACTGCTACTTAGCTTTCCCCATTCCTTACCATTGCAGGGAATTGTTGCTTAATTCAGATAATATACCTGGGGGTTTGGCAAAAATAGATGTTGCTAAGGCAAAGCCAGTGGATGAAACAATTCTCTTGCACAAGGTCAACAGTACATCACTTATGGTTGAGCCTGAGGTGGTATGTATGCTGCAAGGATCTGGATAGAAATAAGCTTAAATCCTAGCAAAGAGTCATCGTTATTTCTCCATAAACAATCCTAGTATTTTCTATGAATGGGGCCCGCCTGAAACAATGTAACTTGAAGGTTCTCTTGAACAAAGAGCTTCTACTGGAACCAAGAAGAACTTAGACCAGCTGAGGTTGACGCACCAGTTGCAGCCCTATTTGACACAAAAGCCTTCACGACAATCTTATGCCCTCATCACCACACATTTAGATTATTATACTGTAATGCATTTATCTGGTGTTGCCTATGAAAAACAACTTGAAAGCTACAGTTCCTACAGAATATCAAATTGCTAGAGAGTGAATGCCGTTAGGTAACATGTCCCCTATTCTGTAATCACTGCAGTGAGTCTAACACAAAATACTAGTTAGGGCCACTACCTGTATGGCTTGGTTCCATGATAACTTTAGGGACTGTCTGTCTGCCACAGGTAAAATCTGCCCAGCCCATGTGCACATATAGGGAAGAGACACTCAGCATCTTCTCCTTGAGATAAATGAAAGGGAAATCTCTAAATTGGCTGGAAATGAACCCAGTTTAAGAAATGTGTTTTTAGATTACAGCTGCTTCCTTCACTTGGTGAGGCTGATAGACTGAGATAGTCTGGACAGCATTTATCAAAAGAAAACACAATTTTACCATTTTTTCTGATTTGGGCTTTAAGAGAAAAATGGCAGATTTTTTTTTTAAGATGGGGTTTCACTGTTCCATCAGCAAACTTGTAAAAATAAAAACCTATCTTTTACTGATGAACTTCTGAAAAAATGATGCCCATTAAGAACAGCAACTGAAAGAAAAAGCACTGTCCTGTCACAGGTCTCAGCAACCAGCTGAAGTGGAAGTGTTTTTCTGCAATGAAATTAAATGAACTGGGCAGCAGGCTTTTGCTGTCATAAATGCAGAAAAGAGTACTTTTGATACATACCAGAAAGCCAATATTGGCTTCCAAGTGGGTTAGGAATAGGTAGGACACAGTGTTGTGTGTTCCTGTCCTTGAAAAATGGCACAAACTGCTCATGCGGACTGCCCTGTGCTGGAGATTAATCTATATTTTCATACAGATCTTACATTTTTTCTTCCTGCAGTCATGTTCTCATGTTCATGAGGTGTGGTGGTGCAGCGGACTAGTGCCACCAGTTATGCCGACCAGAATGGCCAGCATTCTGGCAGGTTCGGTCCGCAGCTCCGCATGACGGGGTGAGCTCCCGTCACTTGCCTCAGCTTCTGCACACCCAGCAGTTCGAAAGCACATAACAACTGGCAAGTAGATAAATCGGGTACCACTTCGGTGGGAGCTGGCCGGCTTCAGCGGGTCGGTCAAGGCGAGCGGCGAGGAGTTGAGCGGCAAGGCAAAGGCGGCCCACCCTCCTGCCGGGGGCGGAGCAAAACTGCAGAGATGCCTGGATGCAACATCGCCCGGCCAGCAGGGGGGGTGGAGTTAGGTTACACAATTGTATAGATATCTAACTTATGTAAGCCGCCAAGAGTCTTCAGAAATTGGTGGCATAGAAATATGTGTAATAAATAAATAAACATATATTTGCACATGTACAATACACAGAGATATAATGCATTTGATTTTGGTGTTCCTAAGCCATTCTCTCACAGTCCTTACAACACAGTCATAGGGAGAATCTGTTGGTTAGCTATTGCTATGCACTTTTTTACAGGGAAAATTCTCTGCAACTTGCTTTAGAAGAAGTGGAGAAGACCTCTTTTGTCTCAAATACCCCACAGAAATGTTGGGGAGAGGGAGAAATTTTATAGGATCAATCCTGCTCCAACATTCCAGAGACTTAGATTTAATGTTGCAACAGTAAAGCATCTATGACATGATGTTCTTCCCTTATCTGTTCTCTATTGAGAAGGCAGAGAGCTAAGATAAAAAATATTCTCTCAAACTGCATGTTTTGTCTTTCATAATAAAATGTCCTTAATAATTCATTCTCAGTCACTCTGTAGAGAGGTGTACTGAACAAGATGATGCCTGCTCCCTCTATTCTGCCCCACCAAATTTTTAGCATGGATTTAAATATCCCATTCTATATGGAGTTTTGTTTTTTTCTCAAAATACAGTGGTGCCTCACAAGACGAGATTAATCCGTTCCGGAAGAACGCTCTTAGTGCGAAATTCTCGTAAAGC
>JANHZU010002227.1:51946-65593 GCA_032468055.1 Acrochordus granulatus | reverse complement strand
GCTGGTGATTCATCCAGCTCAGCATTTTGCATGATGTACTCTGCATATAAGTTCAATAAGCAGGGTGACAATATACATCCTTGCCGTACTCCTTTTCCAATTTGGAACCAATCTGTGGTTCCATGTCCAGTTCTAACTGTTGCTTCACATGCAGGTTTCTCATGAGACAGGTAAGGTGGTCTGGTACTCCCATCTCTTTAATAGTTTCCCAGTTTGTTACGATCCACAAAATCAAAGGCTTTAGTGTAGTCAATGAAGTAGATGTTTTTTTGGAACTCTCTTGCTTTCTCTGTGATCCAGGGAATATTGGCAATTTGATCTCTAGTTCCTTGTCTCTTCAAAACCCACCCTGTACTTCTGGTAGTTTTTAGTTCACATACTGCTGAAGCCTAGCTTGTAGTATTTTGGGCATAACCTTGCTAGTGTGTGAAATGAATGCAATTGTATGTATATTGTAGTTTGAACATTCTTTGACATTTCCCTTCTTTGGGATTGGAACGTAAACTGATATTTTTCAATCCTGTGGCCACTGCTGAGTTTTCCAAATTTTCTGGCATGTTGGGTGTAGCACTTTTTTTAACAGCATCATCTTTTTGGATTTTAAATAGTTCAGCTGGAATAGTATCACCTCCGCTAGCTTTGTTGTTAGCAATGTTTCCTAAGGCCCACTTGACTTCATATTCAGGATGCCAGTTCTAGGTCAGCAACCACACCATTGTGGTTATCAGGGACATTCTTGTATAGATTTTATATTATTGTATAGATCTTCTGTGTGTTCTTGCCAGCTCTTCTTAATCTCTTCTGCTTCTGTTAGGTCCCTACCATTTTTGTCCTTTGTCATGCTCATTTTTTCATGAAACATTTCACTTTCCTTCTTCCTTCAACTGTTTGTAAAGCCTCATCAGAGGGCCCCTTTGTTTCTTGCATTTATTTTTCTTTGGGATGGTTTTAGTAGCTACCTTGTACAATGTTATGCACCTCCATCCATACTTCTTCAGGTACTCAGTCTATCATATCTAATCCCTTAAATCTATTCTTCCCCTCCACTCTACATTCATAAGGGATATGATTGAAGTCATATCTGAATGGTGTAGTGGTTTTCCCTAATTTCTTCAATTTAAGCCTAAATTTTGCAATAAGCTCATGATATGAGTCACAGTCAGCTCTAGATCTTGTTTTTATTGACTGTATTGAGGTTCTCCGTCTTTGGCTGCAAAGAATACAACCAATCTGATTTCGCTGTTGACCATCTGGTGAAGTCCATGTGTGGAGTTGCCTCTTGGGTTGTTGGAAAAGTATTCTCTGGACAAAAACCTGTTAGCCTTTGTCCTGCTTCGTTTTGTACTCCAAGGCCAAACTTGTCTGTTATTCTAGTTAACTTTTGACTTCCTACTTTAGCATTCCAATCCACTATGATGAAAAGAACATTTTTTTTGGTGTTAGTTGTAGAAGGTGTTACAGGCCTTCATAGAACTGGTCAACTTCAACCTCTTTGGCATAAGTGGTTGGGGCATAGACTTGGATTACTGTGATGTTGAATGATTTGCCTTGGATTCGAACTGAGATTGTTCTATTGTTTTTGAGATTGTACCCCAGTACTGCTTTTCTCATTTTTTTCTTGACTATGAGGGCCATTCCATTTCTTATAAGGGATTCTTGCTCACAGCACTAGATATAGTGATCATCCAAATTAAATTCACCAATTCCTGACTATTTTAGTTCACTGATTCCCAAGATGTCGATGTTCTATCTTGCCATCTCATGATCACATCCAGTTTACCTTGATTCATTGATACTACATTCCAGGTTCCTATGTAATATTGTTCTTTACAGCATTGGACTTTCCTTTCAACTCCAGACGCATCCACAGCTGAGTATCCTTTCAGCTTTGGTCCAGCCACTTCTGGAGCTACTTGTGATTGCCCTCCTCTCTTCCCCAGTAGCATATTGGACACCTTCTGACCTGAGGGACCCATCTTCTGGTGTTGTATCTTTTAGCCTTTTGTTACTGTCTGTGAGGTTTTCTTGGCAAGGATACTTGGCCATTTTCTTCTCCAGTTGATGCTAACCCAAACCCTAATTTCCATAAAGCAGGAACCAAGTAATTGAAATGATTTTTTAACTTCTATCTTTCAGACTCAAATTGATCATTATGTAGAACTTGTAAACAAGAATGTCAAAGATGCAGTGGCAAAGTAAGTATACTGGATTTTTGAAGCAAAAGATAGTTCACAGGTAATATTTATTTAATCATTCACTCATTCAGTTTATATAGCTGCCCCTCTCAATCCATCATTCTGGGCATCTTACAATTAAAATTATATCCATATTGAGAATAAAACATTTGAATTACAACATTAAAATTATAAAATAAATATACATAGCAGCCAAGATACTTAGCCAGTTAATAATAAAGCCAAGTAATGGGGGCCTTATTACATTCAGCATCCCAGGCTCAAGAACACATTCAGGTCTTTAGAGCCTTATGAAAAGCTAGCAGGGTTGGCGCTGTTTGAATCTCTCTATGGAGGTGCTGCTGCCAAGAAAGCCCATCTTCTTGTTCCCACCAGCTGACACTTGGCCTCACAGGATCTGCAGTATGCCCAGTCTGGATGGGTAGAAACTCTTGGAAAAAGGTGGTTCCAATTTGCTATCAAATTTCCATCGCTAAGCAATGAGGTCATAAAGTACTGTGGTGCTGTGGGTGGATGCATACTATGGAGAGCAGATGGGTGTGATATGGAGTAGGGATCTTCTACTCCGTAATAGGGCTCTTTGGAGACAAAGTGATGGGAGTGACTTATAGGAGTGATATGCAACTTTTCCTTCTGGCTTCCCTATTCACTTTGCTTGTGAGAAGTCAGCAGGGAAGGTCACAAATGGCAGTCATATGACTGCAGGATACTGCAGCTGTTGTGTGAGCCAGTTGCCAAATGCCCAAATAACAATAAAATGACTGGGAGTGCTATAATGATTGGAACTTGAGGACCAGTCACAAGTACCACATGTTCAATGTCATTGTATCTTTGAATTGTTACTGAGTGGTTGTAACTCAAGGACCACTGTGGTTTCCAAAATAACTGATAGCCTTTATCAGAACTGTAATATAAGATATATGTTCATATGTAATCCTTAGTGACCAGAGTCATCTGATATTTCTGGATTCATATTATTTTCAGTCTCTTTTAAGTTGGGGGACAGGAGGTGCAAACATAATGGTTCTGTGACATGTAAAAGCATTTTGAAGTGTTGGCACACTTTTAAACTCATTATTATTTTATGTATTAGATTGTATGCAGTTGGCTCTTCTTATATAGTAGTTTGGAAAAGACAGAATGTGATTGTTTAAAAAAATGTTTTTTTTTAAAAAAACATTTTTTTTCCTACAGGGTTCAAGCTAAAATTCCTGGACTGAAGCGCAAAACTGAATGAAGTCAAGAAGCAACTTTTATTAAAACAAATCATCTTTTAAGTGGGGATGGGTGACATATTCATTTGGATTATATGGGGAGAGTCAGGGAGTAGCAAGCCTTGACACTGCAGTGCAATTTCACAGATCTTTATTTTTTAGGAACACAGTTTCGGAGGGTGAAAAACAACCTATTCTTGACTGCTGTGTATGTCCATCCTAAGTATTGTAAGCTGCTACATATGGATTTAAACCTTTTCCTCTTTGCTTCTCCCATATGCAGCACAAGTGAACATAACCAGTTGGAGAGCTGTACATTTTATGCTTTGGCCAAGATAGTCTTGTCGTGTTTCAAGAGAGGTTTGTGTATGAAAAACATTTCCTTTTAGTACTGTCTCTGGTTTCTATTGACTGATGGCAGATTTTCTAAAATGAAATGTTTAGAATATGCCATTAAAGCAAGCTTGAAAAGTCTTGCCTTTTTGGTATCAAGTGTAGCTGTACTGTGCTTTTAATTTTACTGTTTTATCAATTGCCAATATTAAATATATAGTGTGTCACAGCTCCTTAGGATGTCCAGCTCCTCCATAGTGATTGAAATACTAGATAAATGAACTGCGATTTTTTTTTGAGCTCTTTAATATATCAGCTTAAATTTTCAGAAAAATACTAGTACCTATTAAAAAAACAAAACCAACTCTGCACATTACAGTTCCTACCATATCCTTTGCTACACAAACTCCTATAGTCTATTTTAAGTAAACAAGTTTACAGTTCTCAAACTTTGAATCTGTGGAATGAATTTCTGATGGTGTGATCCTCAGATCCTTGCAGGCAGAAGGAATCCCCAGCATGCTTGTTTTCCCTTGTGCTTGGAATCCTCAGCATCTGTGCATGGGTCGGTGGATTATATCCTAATGCTGCAAATGCCATTGGGACATTTCAAATACATGTGGGGTTTAAGCTGTATTGAACTACGTCTGTGGGATGCATTGTGAAAAGTAAAAAAGAAAACAATTTTGAGTTACCAATAAAGTGTATGGACTCGTATATTGTGTAAAAGTGATTACATTTACATGGCTTATCATTGCACTTTGCAGCTCAGTGTATGAACAATATTTTAGTTGTCACTAAAAACAATATACCAATATAATGCATTATAGCAATATGGTTGATTTATGCATTTACATTACTGCTTGAATATCCAGTTAATATCACAGTTATGATTTAGCTCAGTACAACTGTATTCTTAGTGGTTTTGCTGAAATAGTAATCAAAATTTTTGTTCATAACTTCTGTAGGGCACTACAATGGTTAGTCTAAAAGTATCTGTGTGCTTCTCTTAGGATTGTTTAGGGAGAGAGTGAAATACCTTGCAAATGAACTTGCTGCTAAACATTTCTTGGGACCTCATTTCATAAATATATATTTGCCAACTTCTGGTGCCTATTTAGATTGAATATAGAAAGGTGACTTCCATTAAGCAAGGTATCTTTATTATCAGATTGAAAGCTGCATGCTGCTAAGTTTTCACCCTGTCAAACACATTAATAAAATGTGGCAAGAAAACTATAAGATTATACTCTATAAATTATGTATCATTATTAAAGAAGGAAGAGAAGGTGAGTGGCTTTAAAAGCAGCAATATTGCATCTGGTTTCTAGCCTCATTCCACTGATTGTCATGCAAAAAGAGTGTTTTTGGACAATATACATATTCATGATTACTGTGACAAGTAGAGTGGAACCTCCAATTGGGAGCACCTTGGTTCACAAGGTTTCTCCAAGACAAGCAATAATTTTTAATAAAATTTTATTCAGTTAACAAGCAAAAACTTGCAAGATGAGTACCGCGCCATGAACTTGCGCAGGAACTCTCAAAACAGAGCCAATGGTGGTTCTCTCTTGCTGCGTAAAAAGGGTAAATTAAGTGAAAGTCGTTCAAGAGAAAGAAGTCCCAAGATTCAAGATTCCAGATTCTCCTTTCAAGTAATCCCCCTCCTCTCCTCCCTCTCATCTCCCTCACGCCAGCCAGAACTCTTCTCAAAGCGTATGAAGACTGACCCTCCCTCTTCCCTGCCACACACACACAGCCCTCCTTGCATGGCACCTTCCAGCCCATCCCCTCACATAGCATGGAGGCAGGTTATGATAAGAAACATTTCCAAACCACCTGGGAAAGTCCCTGGGAAAGACATTGCTAAGGGAAAAGGCCGTTTTGCCCTTGAGCGGCAGTGGCAGTGGATCCTCCCAATCCAATAGGGGCACCAGACAGTGCTGGCCGAGCAGCAGCTGATGGCCAAAATTTGCTCCGGAGGGGATCCCTAGCAATAAAATTAACCCTAAAGCAGCCACAAGTGCTGGTTAATTTTTTACTTTATATTGTGTATTAATAATTGTTACTTGTTTCAGATATTAGGGGCAATCATTTCTACATAAAATACAATTTAAAATGATTTTTTACTGAATATTTTTGGGAGCGTGGAATGGATCATCCGACTTTCCATTGTTTTCTATGGGAAACCTCGCTTTAAGAGCGATTCAGATTAAGGGCATTCTTCCGGAATGAATTATATTTGCAATCCGAGGTTCCACTGTATGTCCCAACCAAAATCAAGCAGCAGCCTAAGTTCAGTTTACATGATGATACTGTATCAAATTGAGCATGTTCTATCTTAAATTTAATATCTAATACTATCATGCCTTATATATTTAATATTAAAAATTCCAGGGAACGTATTTGCTTAAGACAATATGAAAATGATAGAATATTATTAATAAAGCTTTGCCCTTGAATAACTCAATATTTTTTTCTGCCAGAAGCATGTTCCTTCTTTCTCTTCGTTAGGATGTTCCAAAAGAAAATTGGCATGTTTTCAAATAATAAAACTTTGATTTATTTCAAAAATAAATTCATGCAGTACTTTTCACATTTACATTATAATACGGCATCAAATTTTAGCATAAATCATTCTAAATTATATGAACAAAATCTCTTCCACACACAAATATTTATCTTCAATATTCTTGCACAATTTCACTAAACAGCAGCTCTTTCTGTTACAGATATAAGATGCACTCAATACTGAAAGGCCAGTCTTACAACTTAGGCAAACAAGGTAACCACCTGACATCACTGGATGGATATGGTTATATTGGCTAAAAATTGGAAACTTCCTTATGAAGAATAAAGGAATATGACTGCATAGGACATATGTCTCAAATGAAGGAGTATAAGGCATTAACATTTTCCATTAAATAACACATAAACAGCAGACCAGTAAATTTACAGAAGCACATTTGTGTTGTATACATTGAGATTATTATACTAGAAATATGTCCCCTTTTTCTTAAACCTGGAGTTTTGCAGCAGATACTGTGTTGAAACAATCATACTTCTATACTTTCATCAGTTCTAAAAGGAATTTGTAGTTTAATAACCATCTAACCGATATCTTCAACTTGGCTCTCAGCTAATCTTCAATTCAGACTAGGAAAGTTCCCATTTTTCACCTCTGCTGCTATTGCAAAATAAATGCTACAAAAAACTGAATCTAGATTGTTTTACTGCATGAATTAACACAAAGTAATAGTTTGTGCTGGATGAGATTAAAAGCCTATTTAGTTCAACATTGTTTCCCATGGCCTTTGGGAAGTCTACAAGCAGGACATAAACTCAGTAGTACATTCCTGCCTATGACAATCAGTTTGTAGTCAGATGTGAGGCATGTTGTCTATAATATTGAAATTAAAAGTATGTCATCCTGATTACTGAAAACTGAGCTTCAGCACTTTTAATAAGCTCCTCAGGATGAAGTTCCACAGTTAAAATGGTCCCTTACCACTACAAATGTGTATGGTGCCAATTTGTCACTGGATGTAAGGGGGAAAAATGCCCTTGAACCATTTCATGAAATTTTTTTTTTCTCCCCTTGAAGTTAAAATGCCATCTTGGCTATTGCTTGGCTGGACAAAAAAAAATATTGAAAAAAAAATTCTACAAACAGGAAAGAAAGAAAGAAAGAAAGAAAAAGAAAGAAAGGATATTTATTCATTCTAACACTTCTCTGCTAAGTTCCAGATGTGGTATATCTGACTGACGGTTATAGTTTCTGCCTTGTACCTCTACTGCTTGCCATTGGTATTAAAAGAGCAGGCTGAAATTCAGTCAAAATGTCAAATAAAAAATGGACACTGTGACATTTAAGGGGGGAAAGACTTTGTCAGCCCTTGTCAGTTTGTAAATTTTAGCACCATGAGCAGAAAGTAGGCAATGGCAGGAGGCAATGTTATATCCTGCAGTCCCAGAAAAGTGTTCAAAAGGCACTTTGTAGAAAAATGGTGAACAAAATTTTCATCTAATACACTAAATGGAAGGAGGACTGAGAGCATTGCTAATTACTTCATTAGTTCATAACCAGCCATGAATCCAGGCTTGTTTTATCATAATGTATCCAGTTCCTGATAGTTTAGAAATGAGGAAACAAGTTTAAGAAATAAGAAAGCTTGGCTTTCATTATTTTCAAATTGAAGCTCTTCCATTTTTAATTGATTACTGAAGCCTTATCTTCACAATAGACTGAGTCAGGGGCCTCACATTCATGGCCCTTTTTTTTGTGTGGCCTATGACTTAAATTGGGGCCAGCTAGGTCAGAGACTGAATGTGTACATATGTGCATGTAGGGCCACAGTGACTTGCCTCAAACTAACCCTGATAGGTCTTGGCAACAGCTGAGCCTGTTGGGCCGTGCAATGTATACTCCAGCACCTGTTGCACTGGGCAGCACTCCCTCCAAAACACATGCTCTGAGGCAGCACCATGGTTTCCAGGCAGAGAGCCCCAGAGCAGGAGGCTTGGCCAGGGAGAAGGTCAGAGAAGAGGGTCTGGTCTAGCTGCCTTGCTGTGAGGGTTCCTCTGCCAGGAAGGGCATCAGCCAACAAATGGAAAAGAGCTTGGCTAGGTTAAAGGTGATAGGTAAGAGGAGAAAAAAAGGGAGGGGAATGAGGAAAAGTCAAGGAAAGAGAGAAGCCTGCTCAGCAAAAAGAAAAAGAAAAGCAGGACTCGGGCTACTCTTAGTGGGATGGAGCTAGCCCTAGCTAGTATTGTTCTTGGTGAGATATGGAAAAAGTACTATATTACCTAGTAATAAAACCAAATATTGGTGGTATAGTTAATGAAGAACACTGCTAGCTAAGTGGCCAAAATGGCTGTGTTTTGGAAATAGCTTTGCTTCATAGTAAAATGTGATTTAAAAATACATTAATATATTTATGTTATGTGGCATATGTGATACTTTTCATTTTGGATTTAATTCATGCATGGAAAGGTTTCAGTAATGGCCCTCAGGCTAATGACTCATGTGGCACTTGTGACAATTCAGATTTGGGAGCCTGGTCTTTGCACTGTATTCCTGAATATTTAATTTGGCAAAAGATATTTTAGTATACATTAGTATAATCTAAAGTCAATAGCAAATCATGTAATTGATTTCCCATGGTTGCATATACTTGGGGATGTATTTGATAGAATAATGTGTCTTTCATAAATAAACTTATACAAAGTTTTGTAAACCCAGCCAGTGCTAAGATCTTGAACGCTTCCCATGTGTTCACTGTTTGGCACTCAAATGGCAGCAGTGGCAAGAATGATCCTGGAGAGTTGTGATCTTTAAAGACATCGCCATAGAAATACACTGAAGAAGAAAAAATTACAAATACTGTAATAAGAACAAACAAAGTAGCTAAAATCATAAGCTTGTTCTCTATCCACTCACCCCATATTCCACCACATTTAACACAAGAAATGCCAGCCATCATCACCATATACAGATAATTTTTACACACTATAATGTGAAAATAATAGTGTCAAATGTTTGCTGCTTAATGACAGGAGGTAAAGACAGCTAGAGAAGTTAGAATACGTGGAAGTCTTCTACTGTTTTTGGGGTTGATTACTTGTGTTTTATGTATTGATGTGGAGAACCTCCTCTAATAACACAGATTAAGCAAATTGCTATTTTACAGCCTAAAAGATAGATGGAAGAGAGTATACTTACTATTTAGGCTTCCATGAATGGGTACTAGGGTGCAACCTTCTATTCTGGATAGATCATTTGTCTTCCTGGACAGAGAGGAAAAACTAACCATCCACTCAGAAAGCAAGTAGCAGGGCTATGCCTTCCCAAGGTCTCTTGTATAACAGGGTCCTTGATGCAACTGAGCCTCAAGTCTGCTATTTTGGGGGCAGTGCAGGTGTTCCATTCATTCACTTGGATGAAAAATATTCCTCTCACTTATTTCTTGCCCCTTCACTATTTTTTCTCTTTTCTCACAGAAACTATTGAGGTGTCCCAAAAGGTAAACTTCAACTCTGCTATAGTTACCATGGCAGTCATTAAGTTGTCAAATTGACCATCTCAAAAGTAAAAAAAGGACATCAGTTGTACACAGTGGCTCAAAATGATGGGAGCGTCTGACATTTTATTTGATGATAAACCAGGATGAGAATAATAATGGGCAATAATGCTTTGCCAGCGATACAGCAGAAGCAGTGGACTAGACATATCCTCTGCAATCCATTTCCCAGAAGGACTTTACTATGAAGGTTTTTTTAACCTCTCTAGAGAAAAAATAGTGCAGACTTTTCACAGCAAATAATCAGAAGAGTCTGCACATCTTTTTATTACCATTTCTTTGCCATATTTATATTTAGCTATTAGCATCTGCTTTATGGTATTGGCTACATCTTGATCCTGCCCTTTTTCCTCAAGGAGCTCAAATCAGAACTTAATCTCACAACACCCCTCAAGAGGATGACAGATGATGATCTTATCAAAGCTTCCCAGTTAGCTGCAGATGAGGGTGAACCTGAGCTTGGTTTTCTCCCATTGCAACTCAAAATCTCTAGCCACAGCGGTTAACCATCTAAATGGTTACAAATGCAAAACTTACCTGCAATGAAAAACTTACCTACAATCATCTCCTCCTGTGCTGATAACATATGTGTCATCATGAGAAAAGCGTATGTTGGTGACATGTGCAGAATGACCAAAGTAACGCTTATGTTTGGCCTGTCAGGAAAATAAATAATTTCTGGCACTGAACATAATGTTGCTCTACTCACAAATAGCCAGCCATGTTTCCTTGCCATTAGAATGTAGTAAGTTGATCTTATCTATCAATCAACCAAATAGTTTTTCAAGATAAGAAACACTGACAAATATATACCAAAAATGCAAAAAAGCTCACTTACAAATTTTTCAATACATGGAAAATCAAAGAGTTTGACTAGCCCAAAGTCATCTCCAGTGACAATGTTCAAGCCAGCATGAGTCACACAGGCACAGTTGACATCTGCCTTATCTGCGTTTCGGGGCCAAATACCAATGACTTCATCCCCAAGGATGCTGCTCCAAAGGAAAAAAAATTCAACAAATCAGTGAGGACATAACAGTAAAATGTCTTTGGGAGTATACGGTATATTAAAAAAAAGTATTTTTAGATAACAGATATTTTGGATGCTAGTGAAAGAATGGAGTGGAAATAAAATGTTCAAAATGTCTCTAGCAAATTCAAAAGGGGAGAGTGGTATTCTAAGTCCTGCTATTCTAAGTGGATCAATCTCTCACTAACTGCTCATTAACCTGCTTTCCTGCCATTGCCCCTGACACTTTCATTTCCAAAGTGGTGGTGGTCTACCCTTTAAGGAATGTACTCAGATGGTAGACAGCCATCTGTTGGAAATGGATTCATTTGGATTCTTGCACTAAGCAGAGGATCAGACTCAATGGCCCTAGTAGACCCTTCCAATTCTGATCTGATGATGTAGATTTACTACTCCTTGCTTAACACTTTGTGCTGCTTCACCTTGTCCAGGTAGCCCAGGTGATCTTTCCAATAAATGCTGCATCTGTTACTTGCTTTCCTAGTGGCACCTCATGGACTTGCCGTTTGTAGGCACCAGTTGATACCTGAGGAAGGAAATGAATCAAAATGATCATATGGACTATGCTGAAATATATGGTGCCCCCAGAATCATCCTAGAAGTGATAAGAATAATTTCTGATTCTTCTTGCTTTATATTTTATTATATAAAATACTGAAATGTCAAACTTACTGAACAGTGTGAGATTGTATGTTCACAATTACTCATGGCAAACTTTGAAATGTGAATAGCTGATTTATGAAATCACTTCTCATAGCTCCAAAGGATCAGAGCCTGTAAATTTGTCTCAAGTGATATTTTAAAATCTGGGTTTCATCAGTTTACAAGTCAATCTAAACATAATGGCTGTGGAAACATAGTTTAAAGTTCATTCTGCTCTGCCAATTCTGACCTTTCCTCCTTGATACTTAACTGTTCTGGAATATTGGTATCATAAACAAGAGGTATAGGGAGGGGCTATGAAATTTAAATATGTACATGTTGCCATCTTGACTTGAGCCATGAATTTTTGTCTGGATCAGGAAGGTGGTTTGTTCACTGAAAGAAAAAAAAGGAAATCTACCTGAATGTATTTGCCATCTGCTGAAAAATCCATTTGAATGACAAAACTTGGGATGTCTTTGCAGTAGCCGATTCGATTCAAAGTTGTGCCTTGTGTGAGATCATAGAAGTCTACAGTATTCTCTTGTGAACCCACTGCCAAAAACCGGTTATCAGGGCTGATTCTAATAAAAACAAAAAGAATGTTCAGGAGGTTATTTTGGATGACAATATTAACAAAAATTAAGCTGTCTGGTAAATAAAGCTCCCAGAATAGTTTACAAACAAAATTCACTAAAGTACAATCTGGATAAAATCATATATGATAAAAGCATATAAATTATAAATAAAAAACACCATATAAACTAGGCAGCAGCACAGTGGTGATAGTGGTCATTCAAAACATAGGAATTAAAATGCAATTAAAAATCCTGGGAAAATAGAAAGGTTTTCACTTGGCACCAAAATTATGCCAGTCAGTGCAAGCAATTCCATAAATAGGGTGCCACCATAGAAAATGCTCTTCCCCATATAGAGGCCCACATCACCTCTTGTAATGAGGGAACTTGGAGGAGGGTCTCATTCAATGATCTTAAGTTCTGTCTAGGTACACAGAAGAAGGCACTCCTTTAGGTAACCTGGTAATCGTTAAAAGAAGTAAACCATTACATGAAATGAGCCTTAGTTGTATGTTCATTCTAAAAGCACCACATGTAATGCATGTTATATATGGGTCTGAATTTTTAGAAATAGACAAGAGTCTAATACATATGCTCCATCTATGCCTGCCTGGAAAGAAAAGGCTACGTCCTACTGTCCCTTTCTGGTTAACATATCATGACTCATGAAAATCAGTGTCAATGGATCTGGATTTTCAGCACAAGTCTCTTTTCTGCAGCTTCTTGGAGCTCCCCAAGATTGCACTGCTAAATTGTGGCAATGCTATTTTGCTGTTTTTACTGTTAATCCCTCAACCCACCACCCCATAGGCTGTAAAGTCTAGTCCAGTATCTCCTACCATAAACCCATTACAGTCTTTGCTAGATAAAAAATAAAAAAGGGCAGCTAAAAAGTAGTTTTGCTTCTATTCTAATTCAGGGTTCTCACTGCTGCTGTTCCACCCAGCACAGAAAGCTTTCTTTTCATGAGTTTGTGGAATTGACAAGGGATTATACAAATGATATTGAGTAGAAGGCTTTTTATTCATAGGTAAGATATATGGGAAAGGTCAAATGTAATTGAAAATACCATTTATCAATGGAGAACTTTCATTTATATGCTTTTTTTTCAACTGTCCTCCCCTACCCACTCCTGTGATAGTATATAGACTTATATTTTACCCCAAGTTTCTTTGGGGCCAGATTTGCTATTGCAAAGGACAGGATATAGATTGTGTTATCATTTTTTACATTCTCTTTACATTCCCCCCATCTATTTATAAGTATATAGATTCATAAGGCTGAGCATCTCAAACAATATGTCTCTGGACTCACATTGGATGAGTTTGGCTCACTACTTAGAATTTGGGGGGAAGAGAGCTAAGATCTTGTTCCCCATGTTAGTTATTTTTCTTGCTGATGTAATCTTTATGGATCCTGTTAACTCAGAAAGTATGGATACAGATAGCAAGCCAGATTACTTTACCGTTTAAAATAAAATGATTATGAGTGTCAAAGTCCACTTGTTCAGACTCTGACATTGCTGTCAAATGAAAGTCTGCTGTCTTTTGGCTCAGGACAACTGGAAATGATTAT
>JANHZU010002226.1:37094-67781 GCA_032468055.1 Acrochordus granulatus | reverse complement strand
GGATGTTGTCTTAATCACTCAGGACCAGCGCAGAGCCATGGGCCAGGACAAGCCCTGGTTATAAGGCAGTCCAGGGAGAAGCCCGCCCTTGGGGCTGATGTTCAGAGTCCTGGCCTCGCCTGCTCTCCTCCTCGGGCATTCTGCCATGCTGCCTGTTTCTGGTACAAGAGTTTACTCTGGGATGCCCCAAACACGGTGCAATCATGGAAGGCTGCCAAAGATGTGAAATAAAAATGTCAGCAGTCCGGGGAGCAAAAAGGATCTCTTCCTTCCAGAGCTCTGGAAGGGAGTTCGTAAATTTTCATGAGACAAATGAGCGTGGAAGCCAGACTCATGTTAGGAAGACAGAGCAATACGGGGTGTTGGAAAGCCGCCATTGGAAATGCTGGTTAGTTGTTGGAACCCGCGGAACCCACCCTGTCCAACGGCCAGTGGAGCCTCCGGATCCAAGAAGGCACAGCCAACAGACTTAATCAGGAATGGACTTCCTGTTTGCAAGCCCCTGGTATTTGGGACTCTGAGCCAGAAAAAATGCTGTCCGCTTTCCCAGGTAGACCAGCTTTCCCACGTGACAAATTTCTGCCAACCGGAAGGTGGGCAACCTGAGTTTGAAACCCAGGCACCACATAATGGGGTGAACTTCTGTTACTTGCCCCAGCTCCTGCCAAGCTCGCAGTGTGAAAGCAGACAAAACGCAAGTAGATTAATAGGTGCCACCTAAATTGGTGGGAAGGTAACAGCCTTCCATGCGCCTCGGCATATAGTCATGCCAGCCACATGATCAGGGAAGCATCTTCAGGCAATTCTGGCTCTTCGGTTATGAAATGAGATGAGCACCGCCCCCTGGAGTTGGACACAACTGAAAGGGAAAACCTTTACCGCATAGAAATGGTAGCTGGAAAGCAGCTGACAGCCAGGGCAGGAACCACAGAACAGGTGCTCTGTCCTCCGGCGGTGGAGCAGTAGGCCGGCAGACGGTGGCATTCTGAATCAGCCGCAGGTTCTGAGTAAAATGCATGGCAGTCACCTAGCTGGGTAGCCATGAGGGCGTGAGTTCCCATAGCCCAGTCCTCCCACCCAGCTATGGCTGGACGTGGTGCCTCTGCGGAAGTGGTTCAGGTAGGTACCGCACGATGAGACACGCAAAACTGATGTCCACCCCACGAGGTCAACCAGACCAGGAAGTGGAACCACCTGTCTTGAGATTAGCTATCTTAACAGAATCTTGCAAGTCTGATTGTGGTGGACACCAGACATCCTACAAGAGATCCAGGCCTGGCTGCCTTCCTGTGGTTTAAAAGTAGAGAGGAATAAGGGTCGGGTCTTTGGTGGTGATGATGTTACTTAGTCGGGCGATGAAACGTCTGCAGGCAAACCACCAAGCTCAGAGAGCACCAAGCACCCCACGGTTCAATCCTGAGCCTCAAACATTCTCTTCTATTAGGAAAAAATGTGTGTGTGTGTGTGTGTTTCTTTGCCTACGTATATTCTCATTACTCCAGGTCATGATGTGTAGCGAAAGTGCCAAAAAAAATTGCAGACTTTCTTAAAAAGGCAACTGGACTTTTATTTGTAGATGTATTGGGGAAACATTTCGTCCCCTATCCAGGAGACTTTACCAGTTCTATGTGAAAATGAAGGGAGGGTAAGACCATATGTACATTTTAATAAATACTGTCTATATGTTTGTTTCTTCGCTTGGAGAAAACAAGGAGAGGAAGACGGTGGGCTCCCACTCTCGTATTTTATGCCGGTTGGCAGGTGGTGAGATCCCGTGGGGGAAAAAGAAAACAGTCACCCCAAAAGGGACAGCTGTCCCATCGGGGGAATCCTGGTGAGGCTGGGTGGATGTGGAAAAGCTCATGGATGCCATTCTTCCCTGCCTGGAAACATCTGGTGCGAATGAGCTCCAGATGCTCGCAGCGGTTTGCAACCGAGGCTGCAAAAGTCGCTCGAGGAGGAGTTACGTAGAAGGCCGGCAGAGAGAAAAGGGGAGCCTTTCCAGTCTCGGGAAAGCGCAAGTCTCTCCGTCCTAAGTCTCGCGGTCCGTCCGAGCCAAAGGATTTTCCCGCAATGCACTGCCGAACGCACCGCGGTGACTTGAAGGATGATGCGGGCTGCATTTGGGGACCCTTGCGAATTAACCTTCAGCTACGGGCCTCGAAGGACGGGTCTTTCTCCAAGAGGGTGCTCCGAGCTGAAGACCAAATATTCCTCTCCTCTTGAACCCTCGACTAGCCTCCAGAGCTGCAGCCCGTTTCCTCGGGGAGGGCTGGGAAAGTGCATGGGTGAATGAGAGCCTTGCAACATTTCTGGATCTTTCGTCGAAGCAGGGGCATTTGCAAGGAGGTCAAAAAAGTCAGATTTGCGGCTGGGGCTGTGTGATCAAAGCCCCGCTATGCACAGGCACATAAGAAAGGGGTGAGGCTTCAGTGGCACAATCAAGGATTTCTTCACACACGTGCGCACACGCACGCACGCGCAGACGACGACGCCTGCATCTGCAATGAGGTGCGTCATCCCATGCCTCAAAAAGGACCTCTGGAAGCTGTCGCCAAAATGTCATTTTTAAGGCGGTGGAACTTGATGAAATGCCACAAGGTTTCATCACACTAACGTAGAAATTAAGGCAACAGGCCAGAAACTGGGAGGTTGTGACTTCTAGTGCCGCCTGAACCATGAAAGCTACCCAGGACGACCTTGGTCCTGTCCCTCTCTCTCACTTCAACCCATCTCACAGGGTTGTTGTTGTGTGGAAAATAGGAAGAGGAAGTTGTGTTGGATATGCTTGCCATTTTGAGTTGTTTATAAAAAATAACGAAGGTGGGATATAAATAAATAAATGAGTGTTTCTGTTTAGCTCATTTCACACTTGAACCTTTTTTCTTGTGGTTGTTTTTTTGGAGTGTGGTGGTTGGAGGCTGCTGAAGGCCAGAGGGGCCCCGAGAGAAACTGGATGCGGGATGTGCAGAATATGGAAGCTGGCAGCCTAAAATAAAGCTTGTTGGTTGTCATTTGGCTCCCTTTGCGACTGGATGCTTAAAAAGTTGGTCCAGCTTGGGGTAGAACAGAACAGAGGGTGGGCGCAGTGAGGTTCCAGCCGACAGCTTTATCGGTCCTGCATAATTGCAAGAATCTGCCCGACTGACTGGTGAACACCTGCAACTCTAAGATAAGGGGCAGCGGCCCTCGGGAGGGGCTGGGCTTACTACACTTAAGGATGTGTCGAGATTCAAGGCTGATCCCCTCCCTCACCCCCGGCTCTCCCCTTCCTCCTCCCACAGTAGGAGTGGAGCCCTGGGAAAGAGCGCATAGGTAGTCCTCAACTTACGACTGGATGCTTAAGCGGTCATTCGAAGTCATGATGGATCTCCCTACGACTCGGATTCAAAGTTCTGGTACCTGCCCTCCCCCTGGCCACGTGATTGCATTTCGGATGCTCGGCAACTGGCCTGTCCCACAATCACGTGACTGCAAATGATGACTTTTTTGCCCAAAGGCCAGCATTTACTTCCAGGTTCCAGCAAAAGCGCTTATCGCAGACAATGACTACAAGGGTCACGTGACTCCGTTTTCTGATGGTTTTGCTGAAAACCAGTATTTATTTCCAGTGTTCGGCAAACCGCACCCACAGCAGACCACTGGATTGCTTAACGACTGCCATGAGAAAAGGTCGCAAAATCAGATCGGTCACGAGACCGACCCCGTTTTATGATTATGACATAGGACCATAACGGGCAAGCTCCACTACGATCGTAGGTCGAGGACTACTTGTATTTTCAGAGATATCATCTCAGCATACTGATGCTGTCCTGCTTTCTTTCTGCTTTTATCAGTCGTTGGCATCGCGAGCTCTTACGTCTAAACAGATCCCTAAATATTAGAAGTGAGGCGGCAGGTGAAGAAAATGGTTGGGTTTGGTCAAAGGGTGACGTCAAGCTGGAGGCAGAGCAGACCTGGCCACGCTTTTGTTGCGCTGGACTTAAGGCCACGGAGTTCCCGAAAACCTCGCCCTGCAGAAAGCGGATCTGCCCAGGACCTGGTAGGGTTTGCTCTCCGCGGGAAAGGAAGCTGAGCCAGGACCGAGCCGCCCCGGAGCAAACCCCAGACGGGAGAGACGGCCTGCTGATCGCGCGGTGGAACAAACGCCAACCCTCGGCTACGCCACAGACACGCCGCTTCTTCAGACCACGCTCGCTTCAGGCCATCTTTCGTACAGCCCCCCTGACGCCTCAGAGTGGGTGGTTCCTCGTCCACCTACATCAGGGTTCCCCACATGCTTCAGCTCATCAACTCCTTCAGGAAGTTGGCTCATTCAGCCCCGAACGTTGACAGGTAGTCCTCGAGTTGCGGCTAGTTGCTTAGTGACCGTTCAAATTTACAACCAACTTGGCAGAGGGGACTTGCAAACTGTTCTGAAGTTCTGACGGTTGGGCACCCTTCACGGTCATGTGACCAAACTTTGTGTTCCGCATTTATTTCGTTTGTTTGTTTGTATCCCTCCTTTATGATTTTATGAACAACTCAAGGCGGCAAACATACCCAACACACCTTCTTTTTCTCACTCCTCTTTTCCCCGCAACAGCCGCCCGGTGAGGTGAGTTGGGCTGAGAAAGAGTGACTGGCCCAAGGTCACCCAACTGGCTTTCATGGCTAATTTATGGCCATCCCACAGCCAGGTAACCGTGTTTTACTACGATTTTGCCAGACAGCAGCCCTTGCTTCCAGCAAACCCATTCCCATTAGTTGGCTTAACCGTGGCGACATTCACTTAATGACCGTCGGAGCAGCTTTACAACCATTCCAGAACCCGTTTTATGACTGTTATGACATACGATCGTAACAGGCAGACTCCGCGACTGTCATATGTCAAGACTAACTGCATGAGATGAAAATAATGTAATAAATACTGTTTTAACTCCAAATAATTATGGCGATAATGGATAGCCCCATCAATCCTTGGAAGTTGATACTGACCACTCTGGGGAAGCCTGATCTCCGGAAAAAGAGGACTATCGGAGGCATCCTGGGGGAGAGGTCAGAAAGGTCAAAACAGTGGCCACAACCAGGTGACTGAAGCCCCGTCTCATTGAAAGGAATTACAGCTGCGAGGCACATAAAATTAGGAAGCAGCGGGGCTTCGCTTGCAGGGGCCATCTTGACTTTTTTGACCCGTTTTTTGATCCTGCGCAGCATCTTCCTTTTTTCCTAAAACGAGAACTCTGGAGACCGGGAGGCGTTGACTCCTGGAGTGGGGAGGGGACCCTTGAGGCCGTGCGCTCCCACCCCCCGGCCCCCGCTGCGCACAACAGTCCAGATTCAATCAAGCCTGCTCGAGGCGCCCCGCGTCTCCGCTCCCCGGCCAGCCTTCTGCGCAAGCGCCCTCTGCGCATCCCAGGAACCACCTTCTGCGGGATCCCCCCACGCGCTGCCTCGCATCCCTCCGCGGCCCCTCCGCGACCATCCCCCTCCCGCATCTTGCGCGGCTCCATTTCCCGGATGCGCCCAACGGGCCGGCCTCGGCGGGGATCGGCTCCTCTCCCGCTCCCCGGCCCGAGAACCCCGCCGCAGGAGCGCGCGGCTCTTGGCGTTCCCCGTCGCGAAAGCGAGATTTACGAGACGCCGAAGGCGCTCGGCCAAGTCTTTACCGAGCGGCGCTGGGCCCGGCCCGGCCCCGCCCGCTCCGGCTGCTGCCAGAAATCTGGGCGGCACGCGGAGAAACGTGAGCCGCGCATCTTTCCATTCCGCGAGCGAGATAAATCTTCAGGGCCTTCTGAGGCTGTTTCCTTCCCCCCTTTTCCTCAGAGAGGGGCGCTTGCGGGGTCGCGCCGCCTTGCCTTCCGGCGCAACCCAAGCTCCGAGCCCTCAAGTTTCCCGTTCCTTCCCGCTTCCGTGACTCCCGAAGGCTGGGCGTCTGCCTGGGCCGAGCGAGCTCAGAAGGGCAAAAGGAAAAGACCCAAAAACGGTTGCGGCGAAACGGCGGTGACGGTCGTCTCTCACGCTTCCTTGTGTTGAGCGGGAACGCGGACGGAGAGCTGCTCGGAGCGAAGTTCGAATTTCCCTGGAACAGGAGGAAAAGCGGGCAGCCCTGGCTTTGCGCGCGATTCGGAGCTGTCGGGGATGGAGCCGGCGTTTCGACAACCGCTGTCGGGGAGGGAGGTTGGCCGGGAAGCCGGCAGCCCGAGCCCCAGGCGTTGCCGTGCCACGGGGAGCTCCCGGTCCGCGCCGCAGCTCCTGCCACAGTCCGAAGGCACGTCGAAGCGCAAGCAGATACGCCGAAACGCTGCCGGGAAGCGAGCAGCGCTCCGTGCGCCTCGGCACGAGTCACGCCGGCCACGTGACCACGGAAGCGTCTTCGGGCAGCGCCGGCTCTTCGGCGTCGAGGTGGACGCGGGCGCCAGCCCCAGAGCCGGACGCCACCGAAAGGGGAACCCTTTCCCTTTAAGGCCGAGCGCAGGTCGTCGCTTGACCTGGAGCGAGTGACGGCTCGCGTCGCCGACCCGGCCGGGGCGTTGTGTTCGTCGCGCCACAAAGGGGGAGCGCCGCAGACGACCTCTGGTCTTGGCCAAGGCGTCCCTGTTCATTCACCGCTGCCCCGTTCTTCGGATGCGCACCACCACTCCGCTTGGTTTTTTAAAGACGTTTATTCGTTATCATCGTATTTTTAATTCACACCGCTTTTGGGTTCAGGAGGAAATGGTAACCCAAAAAAAGCCAACAGTCAAGTGAACTTTGGTACCATGTTGGTGCAATAAATTAGAAAACAAACAAACAAGGGAAGCAGAAACCAGGATGCAAGAGTCCTCGACAGCTCGAATGCACTTGGGATGGTACCTAAATAAATATCATAAGTTACTCTGAATAAATAGGGCTCACCTATACCAAATACGGAGAGATTGCGCCAACTTCTTAAGCTGAACTCAGTGAATCAGGATAAAACGTACATTTCTCCAATGGCCAGCCCAACCATGGGGCAGAGGGAAGCAGCCGCCCTCTGACCACTCCGAGGGCCTCCTCCTTTGGAAGGACTGTGTGGGGCAGCCAGACCCTCTTCCCGAAGAAGAGATGGGGGACCCACTCCGGGGCTCTTGCCAGTGCTGCTCTGTGTGTAAAGTGGCAGAGGGGTGCAAGTATGGAAAAGGGGCTTTGCTGATTCTCCTCCCTCCCTGTCTTTGCTTCACCCCACGATCCCCACAGCCAACGGGAACCCAGAAAGAGGCTCAACAGGGGACTGGATAAAAACCATTGCCAGTGGAAGGAAGTCTCGTTGGAGATTGTCCTTGCACCCCTTTCCTGCACTTCTAGGGAGATCTCTGGACTTGTGGGGAGAACAGGTGCCAAGAAGATGAAGAAGATAGCTTGGGGACAAGAGTCCTTGATGTATGGGGCTGAGCGTCCTCCTGCAGGCGGGAGGACTGGCTCTTCCAGAGGGGCCTTTTGGGCAGCCCCAAGACGATCAGGTTGGGATCGGGGCCAAGCCTCTTTTGTGGAGGATGGGCACACAGGCACAGGGTTGGTTTAAAGAAGGGCTTGAGCCCAAGAGGGGAGGGGCAGAGGGAGAAGTGGGGCTCTGGGGAGACTGACATGAAGGAGCATCAGGAAATGGCATTCTGCTGGTAGAGAAGCAAAAGCTTGGAAACTTCCTTTCCCTGGAAGTTTTCAGATAGAGGCTGGATAGCCTATGGGGATGGCGTAGGGAACCCTCCAGGGTGCAAGGGAGGGCCAGGGGGTGTCTGGAGGTCCACCAGGCTGAAGAAGGAGAACTGGGATGGGCACAGAGGGGCCAGTCCAGCTGCTGCGGGTGGTAGAAGGGAGGACACAGCAGCCAACCCTCCACCGGGAAGATCACTGGGAAGATCATTGGGTGTGGGGAAGTACCATCCCTGGCTTTGCCGACTTCCTCTGTCCAGTTGAACCCCCAAGGAATCAAGGTGAGGAATCTGGGCTGCCCCATAAGGAGGAAAGGTTTTTCAGCACCTTCCAACCCCTGTGGGTCTTCCCTTGCCATCCATGCATAAGGAGGTCTGAGCCTCAGGGCCAGCTCTGGTGTCAACACACACATGGGGACCCAACCAGGGGTGCCTTTGTTCTGAATAATGATTGCGCACTCTGCTGCACACCCAGGCTGGACCAAGTAGCACTGGAGAAGATGCAGCATTCCACAGACATGTCACCCTGTTCACTCCAGGAGAGAACAATTGGGCCTGGGGACTCCTGAAGGGCCCCCCGTCCCTTTTTCCTGACTCCCTTCCCCAGCTAAGAATATGCTCCACAGGACAGAATGCAATGCCCGGACATCGGCAGGGAGAGTGGGGCAAACAGGTCCCTCTCCGTTCCAAGCAGGCTCTTCTGCCCCCCAAGCAGGTAGTCCTCATGGACTTCTGCACACAAATGCTCTGCGGCCCGGGACCTGGAGGAACCAAATCACAAAGGAACACCTTTGCTCCCGGCTCGCAAAAGGGCAGAGAGGGAAGAGGCAGAGGTGACTGGCATTCCCATCCCTGGTCACCCGAGAACCAGATCGGACCTGGGGAGGGGGAACCCACCACAGTGGCAGGTCTTGGCAAGACGGGCTTCGGATTCCTCACCTTTCTCTTTCTTCTCCCCAACCTTCTAGGAGGAAAGAGACCCGGCAACACTGGCTGAGGAATTCTGGGAGAGGAAGTGCACCCCTCTTCAAGTGGCCAAGGTTGAGAATGATTGGACTGGACTTCACGAATTTTCAGCGGGATAGATTTAGCCCAGGATTCCTTCCCTTTCCCTGGAAGTTTTCCAACAGAGGCCGGACAGCCTAAGGGGATGCCGTAGGGAATCCCCTGGGGTGCAGGGGAGTGGAACGGACGACCTTTGAAGTCCCTTCCAACTCCAGGGTTCATGCTGCCGGAGATTTTTTCCCAATTTAAAGACACCCGGCCAGCCTTTCAGCTCAGCAACGGAGAATGTCCTAAGAGTCGCCTGCATGAACAGGCACTAGCCCCTGAAGAGCACTGCCTTTAATAGAGAGGGAGCCCCACTCTTGAACTCAAAGCACCATCCCCCTTCCTGCAGGGCTGCGTTCCCTCCCCAAATGTAGATGAGACAGAGAACCGAGTTCTGCTAATCACTCCAGGATGCTGAAACCCCAACCCTTCTCTGTCTATGGCCTGTCCCCTAAAAGCAAACTAAGTTTCTGGTCCTCAGGATTCCCTCTGTGCCATAGGAACTTTAGAACAGCCCCCTTAACCTGGCCTTGCCTAATGCAGGATGTTTGCCAGGAGTACCTCCTTCCCAGCATGTCTCAAAGACTGAACCCAGATCTGCATCCCGAATGGTGGTTTGTCTCCGAATGCCCCGCCGATTCTGGACTCTTACGTTCAGCTCTCCAAAGCGTACAGGACCTGCTTGAAACAGATCCTCATTAAGAAGCTGATGCAATGCATCAATGAGGTTTTCTACATATCTGTCAATACTTTAGGCCTACGTCTACATTCCTTATCTATATACATATATGTATTTATTATTTTTGCACAGCAGTGTTGATCAGGTGCCTGTGCGTAACATTCGGATCCTCGTCTGACGGTGCGAGAGAATTCCTCAACCTGTCAGCCCTTTTTCTGCAAGTCTCAAAAAAAGAAATCTTGGCCTGCCTGGCAGGAGTTGAGGCTCCGCTCCAGCTCCCAAATGGAATCACTTAACAGAGGACCTCCCAGGCTTTGCCCGCACAGACCCTCAGCGGTTGCTCCGAGATGTCAGCAGACAAAGTCTGTGAAAGCTCACAGGCAAGATCCCGTCCTCAGGCACGGGAAGCCTGGAACGAGCGAAGTGCTCGCGTTTTCTTCCCAAACATGCAACCTCAGCCTTGGGAAGCCCCTTTCGTCTGTGGAATAGGAGGGCTGGGAATGCACGTTGGCAGGACAGCCCAGAACGGCCCCCAGCAGCAGTGCCTCATCCCCCCTCCAGTCGGAAGGCTGAGCAGTGGAAACCACCGGCGAAGGTCCCAAATCGAGGCATCCGTGTCTCTCAGCTGCTCAGTGTATCCTGCCAAAGATGCTGGTCCTCCAGGTCGAGAGTCTTGTGGCCCTGGGCCCCCATCGCCAGCCCTGCGGTAGACCTCCCAAGCAGGTGTCACCACCTGGTCGTCTCTCGTCTGCTCTCCTTCGCACTCCTCCTCGGATGAGCATCCGGGCTTGTAGCCCTTCCTTCTCGTCAGCATTTCATCCTCCCGCCGCTCGTTCACACGCAGCCGCATTCCTTGGCCGAGACCTCGTTTACGGTGTAGTATCGGTTTCCCGCGTCCAAAAACGAGACATCATCATCGTAGGACAAGGGCCTACAGCATGGACGGGCTCTCACTTTCTCCTTCCGGATTTTTCTCATGCTCCGGACGTTCTTCAAAGAGATATCGTAGTTCCGCACGGCCGAGTCGCAGGTCCCGCTGCAGTAACGGAAGAGGACCGTCTCATCCGAATTGTAGCCCAGGCCCAACTCACTGATGGTCACCTCCAGCTCCTTGAGGGAGCAGGGCTTATGCCGGGCCTTAGCGCGCTTCATCCGGTTGCCGGCTTTGGCAAAGAGAGGCAGCTCGTGGCCCCCTGAGTTCATGGACTGGCTGTAGCGCTCGATCAGCGTGGAGATCAGTTGGTGGATTTCCCCCTCCGTGTAGCTCTCAAACAAAGCGCTGTCTGAAATCAGAAGAAGGGCAGGGGTCAGCAGTGGGAAGCCTGTTGGTCAAGGGGCGCCGCACACTGAGGACTAGAAACATGAATCAGGGCCCCAGGAAGAAAACAAAAGAATCTCGATGTGATTTACCTTCAAAGCTGGGACAAGGTCCTCCATCTGCGTGCAGGTTTACCAGTTCACGCAGTGTCAGTAAACATACATGCACGCACATGCAGGCATTACAGTAGTCCTTGTTTAACAACTGCCCTGTTTAATCATTTAAAATTACGATGGCCCTGAAAAAATATCATGGTGATTTTGCGCTTAAAACCATCACAGCACTCCCACGATCGTGCGACCGAGATGTGGGCGCTTCACAACAGCCAGGCGTTTGCAACACTGCAACATCCCGTAGTCGCATGACTATGACATGGGCATGTTCCACGGCCGAATTCCGACGAGAGAGTCAACGGAGAAGCTGGCAGCTAATTACAAGTCAGGGCCACGTCATGTCTCGCTAAGGGTCGATTCGCTTAACCACCATAGCAAAAGTGAGGTCACAGCTCTGTCACGATCACCTGATGTCTCGTTCATTATCGCATCACTTAGCGATGGAGTGGCCAGTCTCAGCTGTCGTTGTTAAGCAAGGACTACCTGTAGAAATGTGATGTATGCGCGTCCACTCCTAACACGAGAGCTTCCTTGCAGTGTCGGGCGACGACACCCAGGCCTTGCTCAGAATGATGATTTTCAAGAGTGTGATGCTTTATCTGTGGGATGCCGGGAGGGGAAAGTCACACTCGAGGATTTCTGTTTCCCGATTCTGAAACTGACCAGACACCTGCGAGATTGATGAGAGTGCATTCTGGGATAGGACCGCCCTGTGAAATTGACTGGCACGGACGACGCGCCCCGGAGAGGACCGAAGGAGGCGGCAGCTCCAGCCCCTCCCGGCCCCAGAGGAATCCTAGCGTTGGGAGGGCCTTGTCGTCTTTTGGTCCCACACCGACAGGAATCACCAGTCCTCCCCAGAATGGCAGTCAAGGAACTGAATTAACTGATGGTTTGGGCTTCTGTCCGGACAAACTCAAATTCTGGTCAAGGTAATCTTCCTTTCATGCCTGACTCATTTAGTGACCGTTTGCAGTTATGACAGTGATGAAAAAGTAACCTCGTGACAAGTTCTCACATTTACGGCCTTCGGAGGTTTATAAAGCGAAGGAAAGCTGAAATGAGATGTTTCCCTTCACAACTGCTTCACTTAATGACCGAGTTGTTGGATCCAGTAGTAGTTGCTAAATGAGGATTACCTCTATTCCATCCTCGTGCCGTTTCAGGGCAATATGGAAATAGTTTGCGGCATTCTTCAGCCCTTTTCCCCCCATTTCCCAGTCTAGCCTTCAGTCGTGGGATCTCCTCACACTCCCCCATCCAGGTTAGAACCGGACCTGATCCCGCTTAGCGTCCAAGGCCAGCTACAGCAAATGCACAGGGACAGGGGAACGGAGGATCACACGTGTGCTAGCCTGCAGAAGTGAACCCAAAACCCAGAACTGAACACAGCAGCAAGAAAGGCATGTGCTAACCGCTGAGCAGCAAACTTGTGCACGTTTTAGTTCTCAGTCGCAAGACATGCGTCGACCGCCCATGTCCTGGTGCCTCATCTCATCTCGTGTTGTTGTAGGGATCTGCACAAGAAAGAGGTTCCGGGCTCACTTTGAATAAAATGCCAGCGGGCTTCTCCGAGGTACATCTGCACCGGGAGGCAGGATGTCGGCAGGAGTGCCCCCAACGTTTGGATGCGGTGTGGTGCAGAAGTGGTGCTTTTTTAGGCAAAGAGAGAGAGGCCGGACCCGCTGCCACGGTGCCAGGAAAAGGAGCAGAGTGGAAGCTTTTGCCGCCTCCCGCAACCCCTTTCCGCGATGATCTCACGATCCCTTCCTCGCCCATGTTCACACCTTTCCCCACCTCAAGGCTCTGCAGGAGACAAAACTTGTTTTTTCCTCTGCCTTCCCGGGCCTCCGCAGCACCCCAAAGAAAGTCCAGCAAGGCCACAAAGGGAGCCAGACAGTCCTTTGCAATGTGAGAGCCAGAGGATTTCTTCCTGGATCAGCCCAGGCATTAAAAAAAAAAATCCACGGACCATTTCTTGCTAGTCATTTGCTGCAGCCAATTTTGAGGAAGAGCCCGAAGTACAGATGTAAACATCTCAGTTCTCCTCCGTCCCATTTCTCCTGCAGCTTTGACCTAGTAAGTGCGGAAGGCTAAGACTGCAATGCTTTGCTCCTTGAGGTCCATGAACTCTGTTGATGTTCTGCAAACGACCCCCTAAAATAGCCTGAGGCGACATCTGGGTATTCATAATAAGCATGGACACATATTCGACTAATCCCATTTTAAAGGCCAGCTCAGCCGGTGCCGTGAAAACATTTGTGATTGTGAAATCTGGGACAGGAAAAAATCATCGCCAGGACCTGCTTGCTCAAAAGCAGACATCCCCTCAGACCAAATTCCCATGAAATGAGCCACTGTGGATAATGTAAAACCTTTCTACGCAGGCTACACATTAATACACTAGAAATTCATCCAGCCCAGTGCCCTGTTTCCAAGAATGGCCAGCCGTATGTGTCCAGGAAGCACGCTAAAGCACATGTTCTCATCTGCTCTGCTGCACTTACTGGCATTTCAGAGGGGCTCCATAAACCTCGGAAGGTTGATTTAATTACCTACACAAATCCATCCTAATCAGCTGCCTCTCATACAAGTCTCATTCATATGCAGGCATACAATTAAATCCAAATAAAGCCTACCACATCAGCAGAAAAATGCCAAATGTATCCCAGCTTAGGAGGAGCCTTTGTTTTCTGCTCAAAGAGTCGCAATTCCAGACGAGCCTTTGTTCCCGTTGACTTGGGAGGCGGGATCTGGATTTAATTGTGAAGCGTTACGCAAATTACCCTTCCACCCAATGATGATGACTGGGCCTCTTCTCACAGCAATCTTGGTGTGATCATCTCTGTTTTAGACCTGTGCTTCCTCCTGGGAGAGGCCGTTTCTGAAATGACTCCCTTTCGGAGGGATCTTTGGAAAATCAGCTGGGATTTCAGGGAATGCTAACCTCTGTAGGCTTATGGTGATGGTGATGTGCCCTTGTACGGCAGTGCCCATCGTTGTGGTGAGAAGCTCAAACTCGTACAAACATTGGATACTGTCAGCACGGTAAAAAGCTCAAAAGGTCTGGTTTTAAAATGTGGGGTTCTACGGACAAGATCTAGGAGCGTCAGGGACGTCCTAGCACATGCGGACGTCGGTCATGACGTTCACGCAGTTAATGGGATCCGGAGGCACGGAAGCACAGATGCTGGCAGATGGTCTATGGCACAGGAGCGGGCATAAGCCCTACAAAGCCAGAGCGGTAGCCTAAGAGCGGAAGATCAGCTGGAGATCAGGCCATCTGCCATCCCTCGGTGTGGGAAGAAATCCCACAGATGAGAATTCCCTCATGCTTGAACATTCCTGCTGCGCCAGAGGAAAAAGGGGGCACAGATGCAGTCCTTACACTGGGAGATCAGCGACCGGCGGCGTCCCAGCTCCCGCGGAAGTCTTCTGGGCCCCTGGGCCAACGAGGGAGAAGAGGAGGCAGCGGCTCTGGAGAACAGCGACAAAGGGAAGGCAGAGGATCTGAGGCTCCGGCCGAGCATGTCTCTACAGACCAGAAGCGAGAGCATGGAGCCGAAGACCATGGTGCCTATGGCTGCAAACTTCCATACCTTCATCTTAGACCCGGTCAGAACATTGGAAATCTGGAAGACAGTGAAAAGCAACAGGCTTACTTCCATGTGACACCTGCAAAACCCAAAGAGAGGGGTGTTGCACCCAGGCTCGGCTTCCTCTCACCACCCCCCGGGCGGAACGCAAACTCGCCAAAACCTTGGGGAACCAGCCCACCAGCCGTCCCTGTTAAAAAAAAAAAAGATGCCCCGTTCCCAGGAAACCTGACGAAGAAGTTCCCTATTCCCAGGCTGTGCACCTTTTCACCCCCTGAATTTCGGATTCTGCGCTTAGCGGCACCAACGTACTTCCGTCTAGCAATTCATCCCTCGCCATAAATGCACATTGCTTTATGTGGCTTGACTGCTACGGGTCTGATCTAACCGATGAAGAGTAGCCAGGACAGGCTTTTGACGGGCGCGGGGGGAGGGATCAAAAAAGCCACGGCACGCTTGGGGCTGCCATCCCCCACTTGCAGCTGCCATCTTGCTTTCTCTGACTGCCCCCTGAAGACGCCTCTGCGGACAATACTGGCTGATCAGTATTAATTTGATGGTGCCTTTATGATGAGTCTACCCTGATGTTCGGACTTAGCCACTTATTAATGCGATCGACTGAGAGGTCCCTTCCGTCTAAACCAAATGAGGGCATCTCACCCTAAACATTTTATGTTTAAACCGGCACATCATTTACTTCCTGCAATAATGTCATTACTTGACTCGCTTTTTTTACGTCTGGCTTTCTGTGAGGGTCTGTATGCTGCTATTTTGGGGGAGTTCTTGGGACAGCATCGATGGTGTGTGGTTGTGACGTTTACCGGTAGTCCTCGACTTACAAGTGGTCACTTAGCGACCATTTGAAGTTACGACGGATCCAAAAAGGGCGCTGACAACCTGGATCTGAACTTCCAACAGTCGCTCCCCCCGTGGCCATGTGACTGCATTTGGGCTGCTCGGCAACACGACCACATTTAGGGCCTTTTTTTTTAGCGTGACCGCGCTTTACGAGAGTCTCGCTGAAAATCGGCTCTTTCTCCCAGTTTTAGGCAAAACCACCCGATCGCAAACAATGGGTCCAGTTAACGACTGCCGCATTTGCCTTTGCAACCTCGATGCACGCTTCACGACTACCACGTTCACGTAACCATCGCCGCAAAAAAAGGTCGTAAAATCCGATTGGCCACATGGCCAACCTGTTTTACAACCGGGACAATTACAGCCATCATGGGCAGGCTCCGTTACAGTCACAGCTCGAGGACTGCCTATGGTTGATAAATAAATAAAGTGCATTATCATAGAGACAGCTACCAAGGCATCCTTCGCACCAGTTCCGTGTCTCGCAATTCACTTTAATTTTAAGGTCTCCCTATAGTCCAGAACGTGGCCGCCATGTGACTGCCACGGCCCTTGGATGGGGGGAGGGATGCCTGCCCAAAAACCCTGTTTTTAAAAACTTCAGCCACATCACATTTCCGCCACCCGACAGAGGATGTTTGCTGCAGCTTATTCTGATGTGCGCGTTGTATACACGCTGTTCATCTTCTGCCGTTTTGTACCTGATTTATCGGAATGTTATAAGTTGCTAAGATCTGCGGGAAAAGTTATGAAGCCCCTCAGCGCTGCAGGGCGTCAGGCCGCATCTCAGTTTGACACATTGCCATCATCCCCATCCCCAGAACTGTATGGTTTCTCTGTGCACGCCGTTCCCACCACGTACGCAAGTTGCCCCTCTTATGTGCGGTGCGCACTTCCTAGACAGATGCATTTTTATTTCTGCATTTCCAACACGGGCGCAACGTTCGGGAGAGGGTTAATTCCGGCGTAACACGGGTTGCCTGGGAAAGTCTGGGAGCACTGCGTGAAAACGGAAGCCGGTCTGCGTCACGACGACAGGCATTTCGCCCGACCTTCGTGAAAAATGAAAGAAAAGACAAGCCTGCACCCCAATTTGAGCCCTTCTTGCCAAAAAATTGCACGCACCCCCCTGGTGCGTTGACGGGCTCCTCCCTGGCAAACCTCGGTGCATCGTCTCCGATTTCTTCCCCAACTCTCTTCCTGCAAGGTTCAGCCAGGTGCGAGAACCCCGGTTCACCCGAGAAGTGCCGGGAAGCTTTGCGAACCGTACACAACTGCCCGCAGCTGTGCGATTGTGCTCTCCGGCCTCCTCCAGCCCAAAAGACGCCCCCGGAGCGAGGAACACAGCGCCTCTTGGGCGACTCAGCCGTGCCCCGAAGACAAGACACCACAGGTCAAGGGTGGGGGGCGAGCAACATCCCGGCGTGAAAAGTAGGCAAGTGGCGCAGGGCGAGTCTTTGACCCGGCGTCTTTTTGCCCCGCCCTGACCTTCTGGCAGCCCATCGAACGGGGGTCCAAGACCTGCCCCGGATGTCCCGAGAGCCGCGCCTTTTAGGAATGCGCTAAGGATGACCCTCCGCGCCACAGATGCAGCCAGCCGACGCACCGGGAGCCCCCCCAGCTCTTGCCTCATCTGCCTGCAACGTCCCCGCAAAGAGCACCGGGACAGAGCCGCACACCAAATGAGGGCGCCTCGAGTCCCCGCATTTGGGGGCTCTGAGAGGAGATCGGGAGGCCCAGGGACCTTCCCAGCTGGGTCAAGGCAAAGCAGCCCCCAGCCCAGCCCAGGCCCAAGAGGGCGGACACAACATCGGGGGCCAGGAAATGAAAGGGAGGCCCAGAAGACCGAGGTCACCGCGCAAACTGAGCCGCAGCCCACCAGCTCCACTCCCGGCCAAGCCGGAGGCCGGGACAGACAAAACGGGTATGATTACTTTGAAACGGGTTTTATTTATTTTATTTGCTTTCGCCACCCAGAGTCGACAGCCACGGGTGAGATGGGCGGCCATGCAGAGTACACACGCGCATTAAAAACACAACCTCGGTGAGCCATCTCCCCCGAGCCAGAATGTAGGTAGTCCTCACTGAACGGCCGGTCACTTAGCAACGGTTTCAAGTTATGATGGACCCTCCCCCGAAGCTACTTACAACCAGGTTCCCGAGTTCCAGTGTTCACAAGAGTAGCTCACTTTTACAGTCGGTTGCAGAGCTCTGCAGTCGTGTGACCAAAATTAATAATTTTCTTGACAGTTTCTGCCTTTTCGGCTGCTTTCCAACAAAACCACACCCTTAGGAGCACATGGATTCACTTAACGACCGCAGTGTTCACTTAATGACTACTATGTTCACTTCACCACCACTGCAGAAAAAGTCATAAAATCGGGTCCGGGTGCATGGGTGCCTCGACTTATGACTGTCATCACTTACGATGGAAATTCTGGGTTCCATTACAGTTGTAAGTCGAGGAAACCCAGCTGGCCTACCGGGCGGGCTCATTGCAAAGATGCGAAAGAGGAAGTTGTTGGCAAATGGAAAACCGCTCAGGACGGATGTGGTTTCCGCTCCTTGCTGATCATCCTCCTGCCCCAATCCACCCCTTGAAAGGGAAATCGCTTTGCGACCTGAATGCCATGGCTGACTTTCTCCCACCCAGGGCTGATCTACGGAGACGTTTTGACGTTGCCAGGAACCGAGGAGCTCGGCCTCACGTACTGCCGTGCAGAGAGAAGACGGAGGGAAGCGAGAGCAGCCCTTGCTGGCCGGATCCGGTTGCTCGTCCTCTGAGGTGCCGAGTTCGAATCCCACTCCAAGCGAAGGTGAGGAGACCCCCTTGCCGAGAGAGGAAGGGCTTCGGGGGGCAACGGAGATGGAGGCTCCGCATCCTGGGCAGATGCCGGCACTCGAAGCAGGGGCGGGAATGGGTGGCCTCGGGGGTCCTCCCGACCTTGGGATTCTGGGAAGGCTGGGACTGGCTTGCTCTCGGTCCCGACGGCAAGGGCCCCGGCTGGACATGGACATTCACAAGACCAGGGCTGCAACCCCTTCCCCATCCCGAATTGTGGCTCCGGCAAAGGAGACCCCCCCTCCCCCGAGCCAGAGCCCCACTGAGCCACCGTTCACAAGAGGGGGATGTTTCTCTCCTAAACTGAGGTCTCCGTCTTGCCTGCTGGAGCCCCGAACGCCACCCTGCGTGGCAAAGCCTTCCTAAAGACCACGGTGCGCTCAGGAAATGTGCTGCGACTGAAGCCCTGCCCGTGTGTGTCACACATAAAGAAAGAAGCCGGTGGACCTTCAGCGGCGCAACCTGGGCCGCCACTGTGACTTTTTGGACCCACGCTGGCCGCAAGCATGCTCCTCCTCCGTTCCCTGCCCTGTCTGGGGCTCCCCGTTGGGCCGTCTTCCGGAGCCCCTCAGCACGCTCTCGGTGGGGTAGGAGCCCCACGGTCTCCGGGGGTTGCTCTTCCTCTGGCCCGGTCCAGAAGGACGGAACGGCGCTCGTCATTGAATCCGGACGAGCCTCAGGATGACCGCGGAGAAGCTGAGCGAAGCCTGAGCCTCGTCCGGGGAAACCGAAAGGCGTGAGAAGGCAGCTCAGGGTTTCCCCAGCCTGACTTTCTCCGGCATAAGGACGGGGGACGGCCTTCCGGATTCTGCGGCTGCTGCCCTTGGAAAGGTCCTTCAGAGCGGTCACTCTGTCCTCAGAGAACGGGCGGGCATTCAGCGGCCCACCAGTGCCGACCCCCTTCGCTTGTGGCCACGCGTGGCTTGAAGAAGACATTCCGATGGTTGCCCACATAGAGAGAGACCTTTAGGGTAGGAACAGGAGAAACCCAGGCGTTGCTGGATATTCGCACCCTTGCCGGACGGCTGCAGACGGAGCCCTGCGGTTTTGACCGATCCAGCCGAGCTTGGAGGCAGACGGGGTCTCCGCGAACAAGGACAGTCTACCTCACGTGATTTGACGCTCGGGCACGAAACCACAAAGGGCTCCTCGGCCCTGACGCAGCTCAAGACCTTTCAGGTCTCCCTCAGGCACCCTCAGTGCCACGTGGAGTTGGACTCCGTCCAGACGAGGGTGATGGGCCTCCGGGAATTTCGCACAGTCGGCATCGCTTCAGCTCCCGCCATTCACACGAGCAGAAAATGTCAAATCCCCACAAGGGGTTTCCCTCCTCTCTGTTCATCTCAGCCTGCCTGACACAGAAGAGCACCGCGGTGGTGGGGACGGGTGTGAAGAGTTGGAAGCTCTGCCTCACGTTCTCTGTACGGGTGGTCCTCGCTTAGTGCCCCCGCTTGTGCCGGGCAACACCGTTGCTACATGCTGCGGTCACTAAGCGAGGAGGCAGGTGCCACGACTTAACGACTTGGCTGCTGGCTTCTCTGTTGACTCTGCTTGTCACAAGCCAAGGGGGACCGCATGCCCGGCCCTCACGTGTCCGCGGGATGCGCAAAGGCCCCAAGCGCAAAGACCGGCCGTTTCGGTTTTAACTCATTACTTATGATAATGTCCTGCCTTCATCTCGTTCTGCGCGGTCAGCCAGGCGTTGGCCTGGCATTTTTGCCCTTCCCAAGGACCTGGGGAGGCAGATGCTGCTCGCTGGCGATGTGGGAGGTGTCGTTGCAAGATGCAAGCTGCTCCGAGAAAGCCGCCGTTAATCGCCGCCGGCTGATGGCAATTTTGCAATTAACCGATAGTAATTTTCGGTTGGCTGCTTTATCGATAACACAAGGCCCCCCGCCCCCCTCCTCCTCCTCCTATCTTCCCCACCACGACAACCCTGTGAGGTGGGCTGGGCTGAGCGCGCGCACCCGGCGCCAGGTCACCCACCAGGGATGCGAGCTGGCCTTGCAGTTCCTCCGCCGGCCCCTTCGAGCGGCCGGGGGTCCGAGCCCGGCTACAAACCATCAAGGAAATGCACCTCACCGACCCTCTGGTCTTCTTTGAAGCCCCCCCAAAATGCGCGGAGGGGCCTTTCAGACAAGCAGCTGCTCAGCCTGGCAGCCGAGGGGAAGCGCTGGCGGATCCGTTTTTCCGATCACGGCCCCCCCCGCGCCCCCTGCACCCATCGGTCCGCTGAAGAGACGCCGTCAGGACGTTTCGGAAGAGGCCCGGGGGAGGAGGAGAAGCCCTGAAGACGTGTTGCAAAAACCCAGCGGGCGGGAGGGGGCATCGCCAACAGAAAGGCAGGGCAGGCCCGGCCCACTCTCGCTCCCCACCCCACCCCCACTTTTTCTTTCCAGCACATAAGTAGAACCAGTCGCTCCTGCGGGCACCCCGAACCCCTGCAAAGATTCTCAAGCACACTCGGAGACGCCAGAGCGGAAAGGGGGGAGCCGCGTCGGCATTCCGGCCAGGAAGACACGTTCCCAGGCCTTCCGACGTAAGCCCCCTCCTGGGCAGGGCTCACCTCCCCACCTGCGCTCCCACACATCGCATCGTTTCCGTTCCTGCCTCGGGCCCGTCCCCCTCGGCAAGATGTTAAGCTTCCCCACGGGCGCCTTCGTTGGCCCGCACAGCCTCTCCTCCGTCGCCCCTGCGCTGAACGGCCTCGCGTGAGAACGGGACCGAGGGTCGGCGCGGGCCCCGGGATCGAGGGTCTGCGGACTGCGCCGGACGCAGACCTCGTTGGCGCTTCCACCCTGCCACGGCAAGGGGCCCACGAGACGGGGGGTGCTCTTTCTGCGCGGAGCGCGCCTCCTTCCGGCTCCTATTCCACGGTCCCCGTTATCCCCAAGGCTTCTTCGCCACCTCTTCCTCCGGGGATGCGGCTCCCGCCGCCCCAGTTGAGTCCTGAGCTGTAGGGCTCTGAGGGTGTCCCCAGATGGACCTTCAGCGCATCTTTTAACTTGACCCCAGCCCTGGTTTGCTTTTCATCAGCCTTCTTAACAGTACCTTCCTGGACAGGGAAGGTCAGAGAATTGCTTGAGCCACTGGCTGCCCTTGCTGGGCCTTGGGAGATCCGGCACCGATGACACCCACGTGCCCACAGAGCTGGGACCCATGTGCCAAGACCAGTTAAGACGCAGCCACGTGTTCCCCCCTTGGCCCAATTCCACGCTGAATGAGACTGCGATCTCCTTGTGGTCTTCTCTACAAGCATCGCCCCAGCCTCGTCCTGCTTTGCTCCCCAGACCAGGTGAGGCTGGATGAGTCCAGCCATTGAGATTATTACAAATGGCAGGGCAGGACTTGGCTGACCTCACCTGGTCTGGGAAGCAAAGCAGGACGAGGCTGGGGTGATGCCTGAACGGAAGACCACAAGGAGATCACAACCCTGCAACGAATGCCAATTAGCAGAAAGCCCCTCCTTCCTGCTTATCTATTTAAAGGTGGGGGGATGAAGAGGGAGGAACTGGGAAAGGGATAGAAAGTGGGGGGGCAGTCCCAGCGCTAGGAAATCCCCACCTGTGACAGGTTTGCAAGTCCTGATTCACTTCCAGGGCTGATAGTCCGGTTGTGATATGAAGGGAACTTCCTGACCAAGCATCTACGCTTATTTCATCACAGTCACTCCCTTGTTTTAAACATTAACGAAGTGCTTGCGCAGGAGTCTCTCTTTCCCACGTCCACCTCCGAAAGAATCTTGATCACAGCAAAAATCAATAAGTCCTTTAGAGCAAAATTTCTCAATGGGGGCAACTTGAAGGTGTGCAGGCACCTCCCAGAACTCCCCGGCCAGAGTGCCTTAAGATTCATTGACTGGTTGATTGAAATACACATATATATGCTGCCCATCTCACGATCACAGGACTCCGAGCAGCCTGGGTGGACTTCAGTTCCCATAACCGCCCAGCCAGCATGCTTTGAATGGTGTGAATGTCGGTTTTCCGCATGCTGGCTGGGGGCTTCTGGGAGCTGAGGTCCAGACATCTTCAGGAGGTCAAGAACCACGGCCTTAGAGAGAGACCTCTGGCTGAGGAGGGCTACGCTGACATTTGAAAGAAAAGGAAAACAGAATCCCCTCCTCTTCCCTAACGGGGGGGCTATGCGCAAGAGCCAGGTGGGGGGCTCCCAAATGCATCTCAGAAGCGAGAAGGAAGCACCTGGGTCTGCCCACGACCTCCAGGAGAGGTCTTCTCTTCCTCGGGGAAGACCCCGCTAGCTTCTCTGTTGGTTCCATCCATGCGCCCCGTGTACAGTTCCAGGGGTCTCGGGGTTCTGAAAAGAGGCTCCCCGAATCGGGGAGGCCCTGAAGAAGCGCCATAGGCGGTCTGGGGATTGGAGGCCACGTCTTCTGGGTCCCTCCACAGGCAGCCCTCTGCCGAGCGCACTGCAGTAGTCCAGCCAAGCGGGGAGGAAGGCGGATGGGTGGCCCGCCGCTGAAGCCCGCGGGCCGAGCTCGATCAGATCAGCCGGCAACCTGATCCTCCTGCGGGAGGAGCGACCGACCGACCGACCGATCCCCTTCTCGGCCCCGACTTGCCTCGAGTTGGCCTTGAGTGCGCAGCCAAAGCAGACACTCGCATCTTTGTCCAACTTAGAAAAGGCACACTCCTTTATTGTCCTGAGGAGGAGGAGGATCCCCCCCCCGGACGGCTCTGAATCCCCTCCAGCAAAACCGGAGCTAAAGAAAGCCCCGGTTGTTTGGATGATGGATCATTTGGCGGCGGATCCCAGCCCGTCAACAGGCTTGTACTCGGGAGCCAACCTGGAGGAGACACGTCCCGCCCGGCCGAAGATGGGGGAGCCAGCCAGGCCCCCTCCCCGGAGTTTGTCTTGGCAAAACACAGAGCACTCGAGTCACAGAGCCCCGATGATTTATCCTCCTGGGCAGGGCTCTCGCGCCCCTTCTGCTCCCCCCTCCCCTCGATGGAGAGGGTGCCTCGGAGGAGGCAGCCCCACTTGCACCCCCAAAGGTTGTGCTGGCCTGTCTCGACGCGAGGCGGAACGACCCTCTTCCTGCCCAGGGCTTGCCCAGAGAGGGGCCTCTTCATCCCAAATTCCCAGGATTCGTGTCCCGGCGTCTCTCTCCGGGCTGCCTTGTTGGTCAGAGGGTTGCTCTGCGGTAAACGGTCAAATGGACCCCGGAGGATTATTGAAGAAGTGGTTACCGTCCACACATACCTTGGGCTCCCACTTTGAGGGCAAAGAACTTTTGCTTCCAGAGAAATTAAAGTGGGCTGGGGCCAGATACAGGCAGTCCTTGACTTACAACCATTTGTTTAGCGACCGATATTCCAACACCAGTGAAAAGGTGACTTACGACTGTCGCGGCATCGCCACAGACATGTGATCAAATGGTGGGCTCTTGGCCAATGGCATGAATTTACAGCGGTCGCAGCATCCCTAGGTCACGCGATCACCATTTGCAATCTTCCTAGCCTTTGCTTCTTACAAGTAAAATCAACGGGGGAAGCCAGATTCGCTTAACGACTACAGGATTCACTTATCAACTGCAGTGATCCACTTAACAACTACGGCAAAAAAGGTCCTAACAGCAGGCACAACTCACTTATTAACCGCCCCGTTTAGCAACAGAAATTCGGGTCTCGGTTGTGGTCGCTAATCAAGACTACCTGTACAGACTCCAAACGAGGAGGCCACTGAACGGAAATCTGAATCGAAATCCATCTGGAAATCCGAATCTTTGTGCCTTCCGAAGAGCCCTTCTGGAAATGCGCAATAACATTTTCTCCTGGTTGATATTATCCAGCTTTGGCACCGACGTCCGTGGAAAGGACTCAAGCGGACTCACGCGAATGTTTCGGGGGGTTGCCATGCCCGCCAAGTTATTGAGGCGGAGGAGTTCGGGGAGATGGCACAAGAGCACGTGCTGAGAGGCCGTCTATTTTGGAAGAAAAAAGGGGATTTGTTTTCCTTTAAATCTCTCGTCGGGAGAGGCACGGACCGAACTAGGGGGCCGCTTCAGGGCCCGTCCACCCCGCTGCGAAAACGAAACTTACACGGGAGGCAGCGGCAGGCGACTTCGGCAGCCCTTTTAGGATCCAGACGTCGCCAGCTTACTCCATCTGCAGGTCCTGCGGGCTAGAACCCGGGATCCTGGGGGGCTCCCCTCGAGGCCATCTAATCCAGTCCCTTATCCCATGCAGGGGTCCAAGACATACGGTGACCCGTTTCTGTCTCTCTGGGGCGCTGATTCCGAGGTCAGATTGTTGCTGCAGTTTTGATTTTTCGTTCTCATCTCCCTTCTCGTAACAAACCATTTATCTTGTCTTTGACACCGCAGGATAAAGTTTCATCTCATTCTGTGTGAATAAGGAAATCTGAAAGCTCCGATTCTGGGTTTAGAGACGAGAATATTTGTAGCCCTGAGGACGTTCCCTAGTGTGGTAATAAAACGTCCACAAAAAACACCGCGCTCGGACAGCACCTCGGATTCCACTCTTAGAATATCGCTGTCCCGAAAGTGCCTTTCGTTCACATCAGATCCTTCCTTAGCGCCAGCACCTTGGTTCGGCTTTGCTCCTTGGCATGTGCTCTGTTGGCAAAAGGTCTCGGGCTGAGTCACGGGATCTCCAGATAAATCCAGCCACGTGTCCAGATCCACCGCCCTCGCTTCGGCCGATCCAAGCAAGAAATAAACGGCCTCGATCATCGATACCCTTGGAAAAACTCGCTGAGAGTGTCCTCCAACCAGCCGTGCATGACAACGCGGGCTGCGCGGCAGGGATGCGACCGAGGGGTTTTTTCCCAGCAAGGGAAAGTGGGGGCCACCGATCTCCCCTTGTCCACGCTGTGCCTCTTTTCCGCTAATTACTGGACGTGAGCTGAGCGAAAGGACCCATGGGGATCCCCTGCCTGCACTGGGAGGCGATTCAGAACAGCCCCTTTCCGCACCTCCACTTCGTGCACTTCCGTCCACGTCCGAAGCGCCACCAGTGTGGGTGAGGCTCGGGGACCCTCCTGCACCCAAAGTCCTCCTGGGACCTTGGATGGGCGGAGCCTGGCTGTAACCTCGCCCCTCCCCTCCCCTTCTACCTCCTTCCCGGCGACTCCAGGGTCACTGCCAAGGAGGAGGCCCCCGCCCATTTCTCCTCCAACCTCTGGGCACCGATCCCTCGCCAACTCCGCCAGCGAGTGAGTGCAGTTGCGCCAATGAAAGAGAGCCAAGGTCGCCCCTCCCCCCGGGAAACTTCCCAAACTTTGTAAACGGCCAGTGATGGAAACAGAAGACGGCAAAGCCCAGAAGAAGGTGAGGAGGTGGGGGTCCGCCGCAAGGCTGGATTGGGGGAGATTGGCTGGCATTCGGGGGGTGCAAACGGCCACCGAGAGAAATGGATGAACGAGCAGGGAAACTGTCCCGGCTGCTGCTCTCAACAGCTGGAAATGAGAGCGGGCATATTTTAAGTTGGGGGGGTCCTTCATCCTGCTTTTCCAATAAGAGGTCCCTCCAGTCCCTTCCATCATCCCCAGCCTCCCCTGCAAGTGGATGGGCATCTGGAAGCACCACCCATTTCCAGGGATGGGAACGGACAGGAAGCCCCCCCCCAAGACACTCTTGCAAAGAGCTGTTTCCGCATCTCAACCCTGGGCGGGGATTGGGGGCTGCTGGTTTTTCTCACCCCACTGGAGTGAAAGCCACATGGGGGGGACCAGCGCCACTCAGGCAAGTATTCACACAGCCCCCCGCCATGTGGCTTCATTCCTGCAAACGACCCTTGCAGGGAGATGCACCCCCCACCTCCCCGCTGTTTGCGGCTGCCTTGGCACAGGAGCGTCTGTGCCCCGGAGGGGCCCAGAACAGCCCAGCATGCATGCGAAGCACAGACCCTGGTTTGGGCACGGTCGGAGCAGAAGGGAAAGAGCATCCGCTCAGACTGGGCGAATCGAGCTCCCTCTGGCTGCACGTCCACCTGGACTGCGGTTTCCGGAACGCCCAGCCAGACCGGCCTTTGGGCATCCGCAGCCAGTTCGGATCTTGAGCCAGTTTGGCCTCGTGGTTAGGGTAGCAGAGCAGCAACCGGGATGGTGTCGCTTCTAACCCCGTCGTCAGCCACTTCCTCAGCAGTCGAGGGGACGCCGCGCATGCGAGATGCCAGGGGTCTCTGCAGACCCTGCCAGACTGAGAACCCCAAACCGACCAAAGGCTTGGCTTGTGGGCCCCGGCTGGGTCCGGCTGGATCTCAAAGCGGGTTTGGCGCAGTCGTCACAACAAGCCAGCGTAGCACAACGGATGCATCCCCTCGCAGTATTACTTACGCAGGGTTTGGAAAGCACGGAGCGCAAGCCACCACGCAGCCCGTGCGTGCAGGGCGCGGCTGAGACGGCAAGCTCCCTCTGTCTCCCTCAGAGACACGGGCAGTCCTCAACATATGACTGTAATTCAGCCCAGAATTACGGTTGTAAGTCATGCTGGTCATTCAGGGGGTCATCGCATGACCCACTTGATTTGACGACTTTTTGGTGGTGGGTTGTTAAGCAGCAGTGGCGATCATAAAGTGAGCATTATGGTCACTGAGTGAATGCCACCGTCATGAAGTGAACCTATCGTTCGCAATGGGAGTTTTTTCACCAGAAACTGGAACTAAACATCGTTTTCTGGCAAAAAATGTTGCGAATCGCCATTTCTGGCTGAGGAGTTCTTGGAGTTAAAGTCGCCAAGGCTGGACACACCTGACCTCAAACATTCCCAAGCAAGCGAAAGAGAGTTCAGACAGAGAAAGCGTGGCAAGGGCTTCCTTTCTTCATCGGGGCAGGTCAGGAGCCAACCAGGGTCAGCAGCAAACCCCCGGAGCAGCTTTGCCGAGCCTGCAGCCAAGAAGAGCACAGCCCAGCGCTGCACCGTGCCATCCCGGGAGACTTGTGCCGTGGTGGCCCCGCAACCTTCTTGGCCAAGGGCCCAGGGCGCCTCCTTCCACCTGCCTCCGTTCCTTCTCAGCCGCTGGTTGTCTGAACGGATGCCAAGCACCACCCTGCAGGGGCTGATCTTGCACTTGGGCCTCCCAGCCCTGACCCCGCCGATCCGACCAAGGCGCACCTCAGAACGGGTGAAACCAAGAAGGGGACTGCAGCAGCAGGGCCCAAGCCCCGCCCCTTTAGTCCATATGTGAAATTGTGCCCTCGTGGCCGCCATCCTGACTTTTTTGACCTGCCCGGATGGATTCCTCAGACTCAAGGGCAATGGGAGCAAAGCAGCCCCCGGGTACTTGTGGCCAAATTCCACCAGCGCAGGAACAGGACCCGGGCCTCCTTTCGTGCCTCTCTCCAACTGGATCTCTTCCCTACAGTGTGCGTGGACCATCATCACCCCCAGAGAGTGTGGCTGGGGATGATGGGGTTCGGAGCCCAACATGCCTGCTCACTACCAGGCAGTTTCGATGCAATGGGCCAAAGCCCGGCTGGCCTGGCTTGAGAAAGGGAGAAGCACGCGCATCCGCTGCAAATGCGTTTACGGACGGATGGCTGCGAACCTCGGTGGCGGAGAAGACCCGAGAAGACGGTGGACAACCAAGGAGATGAACGGATGGACCATCAAGCGAACCAGTCCAGAGTTCTCCCTCGAGGCACCGATGACCAGGCACACAAGATGCGAAGACCCAAGTTTCTGGAGGAGGCTCCAATGCTGGGAAAGCAGGAAGGGAAGGGAAGGGAAGGACAGGGAAGGGAAGGGAAGGACAGGGAAGGACAGGGATGGACTCAGATGCAGGAGAGATGGGGGCACCCCTGGAAGACCTGAAGGGTCAGGTTGAGGAAAGAACTCCTTGGGGGAAATCTGTCTTTGTGGTAGGAGCTGAAAATGACTGGATGGCACTCCATGCATCCATGCATCCATCCATCCAACCACTTCTATCTGGACAAGTCATACAATTCCTCGAGAAGTCCACAATCTGGGAAAGTTGGAAGGAACAAGAATGAGAGGATGGCCAGCAGCCAGGGAGAGGGTCTCGGTCAGAGTAGCGATGGGGGCACCCTGGGAAGACCTAAAAGGCCGGGTCGGGGCCTTCCTGGGTCGAACCTCCCTTGGAGAAAATCCACCCACCGAATCTGGTCGCTCGATCCTAGAATGGCTGGGTGGCGCATCGTCCACCCGCGCAAAAGCCGACCTCCTTTCGAGAAGCCCATAATGCTGGGAAAGGTGGAAGGGAAGAGGATGGCCATCAGCAGGGCGGACGGACTCAGTTGTAGGGGCGACGGGGGGGATCCGCCCAGAGACATCTGCGCAGGTGGTCATCAAGAGCCGACACTGGCTCAGCGGCAGCTCATCGATCGAGCAGGTTCATCAGCATTTAGGAGTGCGCCCACCAGAGGCTGGAGTCGAAGGTTCGCGCCCCTGTCCTTCCACGCACGCCTTCTCCCTCCAACGTTCCTCTGAGCCCTCGGAAAGCTTTGCGAAAGCGAGAAGCCCGTCCACTTCCAAGGGACCACACAGTGTTTTGGAGGGGGGCGGCCGGGGGTCCTGGGCCTCCCGAGTCCTCCTCAGGGTGCCCACTTAGGCTCTGGCCCAATTTAAAGCACCCGTTTTAAATTCCGAAGTCACAAACAGCTTGGAAATAATCTCCTTCCCCCCCGCCCCGCGAATCCAGCTCCAAGTCCTCCTTCAAAGACCGTGGCCTGGGCAGCCAGTGGAGCGAGATCTGCCTTTGATCATCTTCCCGCACCTTTTTCTCTTGCGAGGCTTTAAATAACTCGCGTTTTAAACAGTCTGCTTTCCTCCCTCGACAGAAAACACACACACACACACGTCTGCGAAGTGTTTGTCATAGTTTAAACCCTGCCTCATCCATGTGCCCTTTTGTCCTGCCGGAGGATTTATATTTATGAGCGGCCGTATAAATGTGGGGGACAAAACGAGAGAAACGCCGACCTGGCGATCCCGTGGGCCCTCCGGATGCGCCACCCCAGCGTCCGTGAGGGTCGGCCAGGCTGGCTGCGAGGTGTGGTTCCCAACCCTTCCCGCATAGGGACCGAGCTGATTCTCCAACCAGGCAAGCGATAAGTGTGCCGCTGCATTACGTCCCCTCTCAAAAGGAGTCAAAGTTCTAGTCCTCAAGGTGTCGAATAGGTGACAGATTCAGAGAGAGACGAAACCACCTGGTTCGTCTCTAAACGGGCTGCACTGTCTGCTAAGTCGCCCTGCGTTGGGGTTTCGGGCAGGGGCCTGTCTGTTAGCCCGGCCCCCCGGCCCCCAAACTATCCCCTACCCCAGACTTGATCCTCGCATCAGTATATTGCTTCAACCTGCAAAACTCACTGCCTGTGGGCACCGCATAATTAACTGGCACTGCACCGAAGAGGTGTCTTTCCCGCCAACATGGTTCTCACAGATCATGATCTAAATCAGAGTTTTTCCAACAGGGTTTTGCAGACCGGGATGCGATTCGGTGAGAGATTAAGGAGGGGGAAATAAAATCTCCAAACACGGCCCGTTTGCTGCCATTAGAGCTTTTCCTCTGATCTGAAGATTGTGTTTTTGGCGACTACAGGTAGTCCCCGACTTGCAACGACAATTTGAGCCAGGCACTCAGCACGTGACCAGCCCAGTTTCGCAACTTTTTTCCGTGGCGATCATGAAGCGAATGCTGCAGTCCTGAACCCAGTGCCGTGCTCCCTGAGCAAAGGCCGCCGTTGTTATGAAGCAAACCCTTGTGGGGGGTGGGTTTGCCGGACACCAGAAGTAAAGGCCAGTTTCCAACAGAATCGTTGTAACTTGTGGTCACGTGATCTCCAGATGCTGCAGCTGGACCGAAAGGTGGTCGTGCGAACATAGGGAGGGGTGGCTGCCCGAACTTTGGGCCACAAGTCGCTTTTGGAGGGGTTTGTCATCGCATCGAGCAGTCGCCAAGTGGCCGCTGGTAAGTCGAGGACCTCCTGTCACGGCTTCCATGCCCAGAAAAAGTTTGAAAAGTTGGTTCTAAGCAGTCGAGAGGGAAACGGGAAGGACGGGAAGGACGGGAGCGAACGCGAACAAGTTCGCGAGCCGTTTCTCGGAAGGCGCCCGGCCTTCCACTGCTCGAGGCCACTGGGAAAGGCTTTGCCGCGCATCCAGGAGACTTTCCCACTCTCGCGTGGGAAAGAAGGGCGGTGGCAGACGAAAGGCCGGTCCGCGTGGGACTGAGGAAGGCTCCGGGGTCGGAACGGGAGTTCCCACAAAGCCGCCTCTTGAGAGGCAGGTCGCGACCTCTTTTGCCTCTGCTGCAAATCGGGGCCGGGGCTAGCGAGAAGGCATTGGAAGGAAGACCCCCCGCGGCCGACTCGTGCAACGCGGAGGTGCCGGCGCCGGCGCCCGAGGATCTTTGCGTCGGGAGGGACCGGCGGGCCCCGGCCCCGGCCACTCGGAGCGACGCCCGCTCGCCGCCTCCTTCCTTGCCTGCCAGCCGCCAGCGGAGCAGGCCGGGTTGGTCTGCAGCAGCCAAACATGGGAGGTCCCGACGCCCCTTCAGCGACGCCTCGGTTCCCCCAAAGGCCGAAGCCGACCTGGTGGGTTCTTCCCACCTGTCTCCTTCCACAACGCCGATGGTCACA